>JASDQU010750265.1:0-38324 GCA_032191745.1 Picea mariana
GGTTGAACTCTAACAGCGCACCAACAAACCCTAAATATTGGCCCTTACAGCAACACCTACGAAGTAGATGAAGTCTCACGCAAAGTAGCAATAGGGGGTTGCATAACACATGTGTCTACAACCAGAGGAAATGCAAGATGATTCTAAAACAGCAACGCAAAATAGCCTAGAGATTTCTAACAGTATTATGCTTAACTTCGCGAAGTGAGTTATATCTTCTTATCTTCTACAGGAAAAATAACAGTGCAATACCAATATAAAAAGTAGTAAATAACAAATCATCAACAACATGGAACAACAAGATATCACGTGGTTCACCCTCTCCCTAGGGCTACACCCGCAGAACTGTGTTTATTGATAGAATAGATGAAGATATACAGTTCTATCTGCACACTCAGCTGCAGATCCTTCTCTCTCTTCCTCTTTATTTCCTAACCCTGTGCACTCAGTTGTGGAGACGATCTTCGCACCCAATTGAAGACCCAAAATACAAGAATGCCCTAAAACATTACACTCTTACGTCTCAACGCCACTATCGCCTCCCATCTCAACTCTTCTAGACCTCTATTTATACATTCCATGACTCTTAGAAAACCACGGACCAAAGCCCAGGTGCCAAAACCCTAGGTCCACATAACCCACATTTTAAGGACTTTGTCGACCTATTCTTCCTTCTTCTCCACGAGGTACTCCAAATCACCCATTAGTGTCTTATTTCTCTTGTTGACTTGTCCACGATCTATCTTCTTTGTTGATTTGTCTTCCTTGATCTTCTCTTTCAACGGTTTGCTTTCCTTTACTTCGTTCCTTCTTTTATTCTTCTTTAACCACTTCAACCCTTCCTCGGTTTGTGTGCCTTCTGTGCACTTCATACTTTGTCTTTGTTCTTCCTAAATCTTTGCTTTCTTCCGTAATACATGATCAAGGGCCAACAGGCCCCCAACACTCACATGTGACTCGTCCCGAGTCACTGCGGGGCTGAGCCCTCTGTATTACTTCGACTACAGACTTGCACAGAGCAGCCTGTGCTTTCTGCTTTGTCCCTCCCTATCATGTGCAGACTGTCTTTTCTGTGTCTGATACCCAATTTCAACTACACCTGGTACCTAGACCCTTCTTCCTTTGCTTTTACTGAGAGTTGCGAGGTAGTTGGTTGTCATAATACAACTTCAATCGGCTCCCATTTGCTAAACCATCCTTCCATTCTCCATTAAGAGTCTTCAATTGTGCAACTCCACCTTCTGTAACATAGACAACCTCGAATGGCCCAAGCCAATGTGTCCTGAACTTTCTTGGATGCTTCATGAACTTGTTGTCATATAAAAGTACCAAACCTCCTTATTTAAATGCTTTCTTCTTGATATGTTTGTCATGGTAAGCCTTTTATCATTCTTTTTGTACCTGCTGATGAAATTCTGCAATGAACTTGTCTTCCTCTAGTTCCATCAACTGTGTGAGCCTGTCTTGAACAATGTCGATATCATCCATACCTATAAATGTTGTAATTATTAAACTAGGAACCAAATATTCCATAGGTACCATTGCTTCCTCGCCATGAACTAACTTGAAGGGAGTTTGCATTGTTAACTTTTTGCAAGTAGTTCAATAAGCCCATAACACTGCTGGAATTCTCAAATCCCAATCATCTATGTTAACACTGCAAATCTTAGTCATCGTTGTCTCCAAAATCTTATTGAAAGCTTCGACTGTACCATTTGCATGTGGGTGATATGGTGTGCTCTTCTGATGGTGAACTTCAAACTCGTAAGTCAAGGCTTCAATAGTTTTGTTAATGAAGTGTGTGCCTTGATCACTCATAAGGATCTTTGGGCATCCAAATCTGGTTATGATATCATCAAAGATGAACCGCACAGTTGTAGCTGCACTATAGTCTTTAACTGCTCTTGCTTCTACCCATCTAGTCAAACACTCTGTAGCAGTAATGATATATCGAGCTCCTGTGCGCTTTCCTGGTGGGTTGATAGGTCCCACAAAGTCAATAGCCCATTTCTCAAATGCCTATAAGGTTAACTGAGGTGCTAAAGGCATCTCATCCCTTCTAGAAGGCTTCCCTACTCTTTGACATACATCACAGGGTCTATAGTATTCCTTAGCATCCTAATGTAAAGTGGGCCACCAGAGGCCATCTCTGAGAACCTTTTGCATTGTTGCTTTCCCTACATAATGTCCTCCTGCGATGCCTTCATGTGCTTATGAAAGAATCAATGGTCTTTCTGACTCCATAACACACCTTCTTAAGATCTCATCTGGTCCCATCTTATACAATTGTCCAGCTATAAGTTGAAAATCTGCAGTGTAGACTACCAACTGTTTCTTCTGAATAACTATATACTCGCAAGGTGCCATTCTTGTGGACAGTGACTGGACTATCTCGGCCAAGTGATCATCGACTTTCCTGATGGCCAACAACTTTGCATCTAGTAGTGTATCATCCAAACTAGTAGGTTCCTCTCCATGTTCTAACCTGGATAAGTGGTCAGGTCACTTATTCATTCTTCCTGGCTTGACCACAATCTCAAAGTCATACTCCTGGAATAATAATATCCATCTGCATATTCTTCCCCCCAACACTGGCTTGTTGACTAAGTACTTCAATGCAGAATGGTCAATGAACATCTTAAAATGTCCTCCCAACAAGTAGTGTCTAAACTTCTGCATTTCATTTACCATAGCTAAGCCTTCTCTTTCAGTGGTAGTATAATTCATTTCAGATGTAGAAAGCTTCTTGCTAGCAAAGGCTATAGGGTGGTCAATATCTCTTGCACCTAGTTGTGCTAAAACTACTCCTAATGCAATGGATGAAGCATCGACATGAACATGGAATTCCTTACTCCAATCTGGAAAAACCAAAATACGCGCAGTGATCATTTTCTGCTTTAATGTGTCGAAGCTCTATTGGCATTCCTCTGTCCATTGAAACTTATTATCCTTCTTTAATAGCTTCTCCATAGGTGTTGTTATTTGTGTGTAACCCTTAATAAACTTTCTATAGTATCCAGTGTGTCCCAATGCAATGTGCAACTGTCTAACTGAATTAGGAGGAGGTAGATCAACAATGATAACAATATTGGAAGGATCTACCAACAACCCCTACTTACACACAATGTGTCCTAACAACACTCCAAAAGGTGAAAAGAAAATACACTTCTTCAAGTTCAAGGCAATCTGGCATTGCCTGCACTTATCCAACATTAATCTCAAACATTCAATATGATCTTTCAATACACTAAAAACGGTCTAGTCATCAAAGTATGCCTCCAAAAACTTATGTAAAAATTCCTTAAATGCTTCCACCACCACCCTGGAAAAGATGGTTGGTGCATTCTTCCAACCAAAAGGCATCACATTGTACTTAAAAGAACCCCATTCTGTTGCAAATGTAGTCATATGTTTGTCCTCCTTAGCAATTCTAATCTGGTGATAGCCTAAAAATCCATCTGTGAATGAATAAACTTCTTGTCCTCCTACATTATCTAAAACTTCATCAGTAAAAGGTGTAGGAAATGGATCATGTAAACATGCATCATTCAATTTCCTTAGATCTACACAGATTCTGATTTCTCCTGTCTTCTTATCTTGGACCACCATAGGGATGATCCATTCAAATTCTTCGACTGGTTCTATAATTCCCGCTTCCAGTGTTCTATCTAATTCAGTCTTAACTTTCTGCTTGTACTTAGCAATCGGTCTGTAAAGCCTCTTCTTGACAAGCCTTGCATTTGCTTTCAAAGGAATCTTCATTTCTCCCATGGGTCCTTTAATGCCCTTCATTTCTGTGAACTTGGTTGGAAACAAGTCTTGATACTCATTCAATAGTTTTGTAATCTTACTAATAGTAGCGTCATCCCAATAGTCTCCAACATTTGCCAACTTAGGTGCTTGCTCTGTTCCAATATTAACCTTCTTAATTTTAATAGGTTGCCCAACAAAAGGTAATTCAATTCCTGGCACTTCTATATCTCTTTGTCCTTCAGTTTCTGAAATGTTCACATTTCTAGGGTCATCATCCTCATCAGCATTAATATTATAACAACCCTGTAACCATTGAAGAGGCGCAATCTATTCATCTTCTTCTTGTTCAAGAGGGGGGTTAGGTGCCTCCTCAAAGACCTTATGTCTTACAATTTGTAAATCTTGATATACTGTGGGGTATTGACTTTCAAATAGGAACATAGCTATAAAGTTTTGGATCATACCATACCAATCTATAGTGTGACTAAGCGCATTTATGCTTGAAGATACTAGTTGATAGGTGTAGTATCTAAGGTGCTAATGAACTTATGTATCCACTGTTCTCTAGGAATGTTGCTCTAGGCTTCCTTACAACTTCACACATGGTCCTTAGGACAACTCTGACCTGTGTATCGAACTTCACAACCTTCAACTTGGTTTGAAAAGCACACTGTCAACAAGGTGTGACATTGTACCCACTACACGATGTTCTTCTTGTGTGTTCCCCACCATCTAGCTGGCGTTGCTTTCAAGGCTTTATCTAGTGCCAACAACCTTTGTTGTACGGGTACAATTCCTTCAAATTCAATTAGAAATGTCTCTAAATTATTCAAGCCAACAAATGTAGGAAGATTACTTAATTTTGTGCCAATCAATGAACTACCTTAGTCAATATGGCACACCTCCGCGTAGAGACTTCATACATTCTATTCTGCCAATTTTCCAATGCTTCTTCTGAATCTGACGAGCATGCACTTTCACTTCGCCAACTTAGATTTCCATCTGTTGTAGGATTAATATAACCATGTTGTCCTAATATTAGTTTATATATGTTCTCTATCTCATAGGCGCAGTCTTCTTCTCTCATAGGTTATGTGTATATGTGACCTTCATCGGGGTCAAGAGGTGCAATGACCCTAAGGCCATCACCTTCAAATGTCATTCTTCTCTTTTTCAGGTCAATAACAGTCAAATTGTCAAAAGCCCAATCAATACCCAACAACGTAGGATAGGGACAACTATCATCAACAATATCGATCACTTCGAAGTCTGCAAATGTCCTCACTCTATCGATGTCCACAGGGACATGCTCTAGTATTCCAAAGGGGCTCACCGCCCGCTGATTAGCCATCCTGAGCCTAACTGGACACTAAATCAATTTAGGTTTTCCCATCAATTCCCAAGTCTGCTTCGTCATAACATTTACTTCTAATCCTAGGTCGAGGACCACATAGTCCATGTCGTAGTCTCCAATCTGAGCACTAAGGTGCAGTTCCTTTCTTGTCCTCCTTTTTCTAGATACTTGATTCACAGCTCTACTCAGTAGAGGATCTACTCTTCCAATTTCATACTGTCTTATCAGGTGTTGTAGTTCTTGCACAACTCTTTCATCTTTAATCAAATCAATACAAGTATACAAGAAGTCCACGATCTTACTTACCTATTTTCCTTGTCTAGGTGGGGCAGACTGATCAAATGTTGGAGGCATTTCACATTCCCTTACTTCTAATTGTGCCCTAGATGAAGAAGCTTGTTCACCTACAAATTATCTTCTTGCTTCTTCAAAAGTATGCTTTTCTTTCCTTGGATCAAACAATGGTGTGTTCTCTGAAGCTCTTCTAATCCATGATCCATCTGTAGTCTTTCCTGGAGTCACCCTATCTTCTCCTGTGAAAACATCTCCTCTAGTAATAACAACAACTCTAGGTTCCTCACCGCGAGGTTCAACTGATATTAGTTGGACTTGTTGGTTTCCACCTCGTCTTTCCTGAACTTTAGCTAACAATACTAGATAGACTTCAATGACATGGTCAAATGAATTACAGTAGCTGCAAGTAATACAAGGGTTCTAACAATCCCTTTCCAAATGACCTGGTTGGGCGCAGTTATAGCAAATAATCTGACCTCAACCTCAACCCATGCCTCCTCCTCGTCCTCTTCCTCTGAACCCACCACGAGGGTTGAAGTTTCCTCTTCCCGAGGAATTGAATTGCACAACATTCCCTTCTAGTTGTAATTCTCCTTGAATTCTATATGCATCCCTTGACCTTTCATGCATGATGTCATAAGCCCTACAGTCCTTCTCATCATGCCCCACATATTTACAGAATGTACAATAAAGATTGGTGGGGGTCTGGACATATTTCTGCATATAATAACATTCACCAGGGCGATGTCTAGTTCTACATACCTCACACCATGGTAAAGTAGCCTGCTTCAAAGGGTTAGGAGCTCCAGAGGCCAAGTATTCAATAAATAAAGGACAGTGCTCTTTGTCATGGCCCTCCGCTTTACATCTGATACACCAGATGTCTTCCCTTTTCTCTTTTCCTCTGTCTTTCTTCAGGTCTTCAACCTGTAAAGATAAACTAGTTAATTGATTCAAAATCTGACTCATACCTGGACTGGATTCTCCTATAGGGGTTGCTTTTAGTTTCATGGCTATCTCTAATGCCTTAGCCTGCGAAGCAACTTTCTGTTGCATTAGAGGAACTCTAATGTGTAGTAGGAGGGCAGCAATGAATGATTCCTTATGTTGTACGTCTGGAATCTGAAAACTTAAACGACCTGTCAAGGTCTTAAACCTCTGATCAAATTCCCAAACAGGTTCAGTTACCTTCTATTTGATTTCCTTCAATTCTATAATGCACTGCGACTTCGACTTAGGCTTCTTGAACTCTACACTCAACGTGATATGAATGTCATTCAGCGCTCTAGGTTGTCTAGATGTTGTAACAAACTTCATATACCAGCTCGGTGCACGGTCTCTCAAGGTAGTACTAAACTGAGCTCTATTAACATCTTTCGTCGGTGACTTTCTTAATGCTTCATACAGCTTTGCATAAGAACCAGTGAAAGTCAGGATCCTTAGATCCATCTCCTCTGAAAATAGGTAACCTCATTTCATCTGCCATTGATTTTCCTTGGTTTCTCGACTGAGTCTGTACTAAACTGCTTGTGACAGTACTCTGAGTGCTCTAATTACTCAGGTTACTCTGGTTGCTCTGGTTACTTGGTGTTGCTAAAACAACAGGAGGGGTAGCAATACTTACTTCGACAATAGGCATAGCACCTGAAGTTCTTAGTTCTTCTTGGCGAGGTTCTTCAGTCTCTACTTCCTCTGCCCTTGTGAACTCTGAATACTCTTCGTCTGATCACTCTACTCCTTCTCCATTATAGAATCCTTCATATTGTGCTAATGGGTTGTAACTCTGCTTAAACAGGTTCGCAAGAGGAATCTTTCTAAATGATCTCCCACTGTACGGGTGTCCAGCCTCTGTGTCAATGTCATTGTCTCTCTACTTGACTATATGATTCCACTCTGTCAATAGAAAATTCAGTAATGTACCCTCCAATAGTGTTTTCAAACCAGAGATCCACTGCCCTTGATACAACGTTATCAACTTTCTTGACTTTCTTAATCAGCGCTGATGTCCAAACCACAAGTGGTCTAGATCCGATTTCAATCTGAGTGTCTACTAGTCTGGCTAACCACTCGTACAACTCCTGATGAACTCCTGCAAAGAAAATCTTGTGCACATCAGTAAAGATGTACCTTCCCAACCAGTATTATGTACTAATGTTAGGGTTCTTGTTCTGAGGTACGTTGAAGTCCCTTTCTTGTTCTTCTATCCAATTTTGAATTTTTGTCTTCGATGGAAACCACCTTGACATTCCCTCAAGAAGATCTTGGTCCCGACAACGAAACTATTTGTTGGCACAGGGGCAGACCCAGGGTTCAACTCTAACAATGCACCAACAAACCCTAACTATTGGCCCTTACAACAACACCTGCGAAGTAGATGAAGTCTCACCTGAAGTAGCAATAGGGAGGTTGCAGGACACAGGTGTCTACAACTAGAGGAAATGCAAGATGATTCCAAAACAACAATGCAAAATAGCTTAGAGATTCTTAACAATATTATGCTTAACTTCACGAAGTGAGTTATATCTTCTTATCTTCTACAGGAAAAATAACAATGCAATAACAATATAAAAGATAGTAAATAACAAGGCATCAACCACATGGAACAACAAGATTTTACGTGGTTCACCCTCTCCCTAGGGCTATGTCCACAAAACTGTGTTTATTGATAGAATAGATGAAGATATACAATTCTATTTGCACACTCAGCTGCAGAGACGATCTTCGCACCCAACTGAAGACCCAAAATACAAGAATTCCCTAAAACATTACACTCTTACATATCAACACCACTCTCGCCTCCCATCTCAACTCTTCTAGACCTCTATTTATACATTCCATGACTCTTAGAAAACCATGGACCGAAGTCCAGGTGCCAAAACCCTAGGTCCACATAGCCAAATCCTACGTCCACATAACCCTCATTTTAAGGACTTCGTCGACCTATTTTTCCTTCTTCTCTGCAAGGTGCTCCAAAGCACCCATTAGTGTCTTCTTCCGCTTGTTGACTTGTCCACGATCTATCTTATTTGTTGCTTTGTCTTCCTTGATCTTCTCTTTCAACGATTTTCTTTCCTTTACTTTGTTCCTTCTTTTATGCTTCTTTAACCACTTCGACCCTTTTTCGGTTTGTGTGCCTTTCGTGCACTTCATACTTTGTCTTTCTTCTTCCTTAATCTTCGCTTTCTTCCTTAATACATGACCAAGGGCCAAGAATTTTCCGTTAATTTTCATGCATTGGTGTAGCTTCTCCAATTTGTTATAGTTGTTGTTCTTTCATAATATCCCACCACTTAATGATTCATTGATGCCTTTGTACTTGATCTTCAATTATTCTTTCTTTTGACATAATTTCATCATATTTGACTCATATATCCTCAATATGATGCTCCACTTGTTCAAAATATTTTATGGTGACCTTATTCTATCTTTTCCTCCTCCTCCTTTTGAAGTTGAAGGGTGATGTTATCCATCAACTTATTTCATCGATATTAAATTCTTGATCGTATTTTTTATTCAACTTCATTAGTATTTAGGACTTCTTCAACCTTCTTGCAAATTTCCTCTTCAATTATTTTGGCAGTCTCTTCATATATTATCTTCGTGTTTTCTTTATTATGATAAATTTATATTTGTTTATTCTTTTAACCTTGTTAAATAATGTTTGACTATGGTTTCAAAATATGAAAAATGTGCTCATTTTTTTATTATCAATTCTTCCTTGACTCATCTTTGTCCTTCTTTCATTCAATCATATTTACTTATATTAAGTTCTCCTAACCTCCTAAAACAAAGCTCAATAAAGAGCATGTAACTTGAAGAATTTATCATTTATTCACTATTTTTCCATTTGTGTTTTGCCTATGTCCAAATCTCTTTTCCAAAACTCTTTTTTTATTTTTTTTCCGCTTCTTTTAGCTCATCCTTTATTTTTCTTTTCTGCCATTTCTATTTTCTTCTTCAATCAATTTAAGAACATTTTTTCAAATGATTTCCACCTTTAACAATTTAATCTAGTATATATATTACAACTATTCCACTAGTTGAGAGTCTCATCTATAATATAAGAAACCATAGAATCAATAGTTTCCATTTCTTCTCCACAACATTCAACCATTCTTTATAACCAACCCCCCTTTGATTTCAATGAAAGCATTGCAATTCCACTAGTTTTTAACTTTAAAACTTGGGGTTTGCTTAAATCCCTAACTCCAAACAAAACTAAATTTAAAAAGAAATATCCATATTTTCCTATAAAAATACTAATATATTATGCTTTAATTTATCTTTCTAATGATTTTTGAATTACCTTAACTAAACCTTCCAATTAAAAGTTGTGACAAATTTAAGTTGACATACCTTTTTAAGCCCTTGTATTGGTATTGTTTTGCAAAACGACCCCATGCCTATTGTATCTTTGTGAATTATTATCCATTATTTTTTTTTAATTTGGATTTGTACTAGCATAAAATTCCTTCTCCTTAGTGCCAATGATTTTGCTTGGTTTGAAATCACAAGGGAAAGTTATAGTTGGTATTTACCAAAACCTACCATTAGTTTATCCCTTCAATAGAGACCAATCTTGTGTTTCCAATTACTCCATCGATTTGAACCAAATAACTCGATATTTTATACATGTAACACCTTATGATGTCTCTTTTTTCCAATTATGTTGATCTCACTACAATTGGACCTTGTGATAATTAGAGATGTTTGTTTTTGTGAACCTTACTAGTTTTAATGAGGTCTCGGGACTAGACATTAACCCTAACTTTTACGAACTATGACTCTAAGATTCCCATGCCTCTACTACTAAATTTCCAACATATAGTAATTTTTTTCCTATTTCACAACCTTCATGTCTAGCGGAATTTGGATAAACGTATCCAAGCTACACCCAATTAACAAAGCTTCTAAAGTGATAGCAATGATGGGTTATACAATAAATCTTTATACATTAGAAGAACTCTCGGATACCCAAGTACATGCATATATACCCTCATTAGGGTCATAACATGTGCACCACGTCCATAAACAAAATATAACTTGTGAAACAATTGGAATCATGTCCACATCGGATGGTGGGTTATATTTGTCCTTGTGGGGAGCCTCGATTGGTTGATGATAGGTTTTGGATCAGTGACGATGGGATCCTACATATTATTACTATACTTAGGTTCAAGAGGCTTCTTAACCTCTAATATGGCTAGAGTGAGTCATAAGGTTTGATCATTTTGCAACATAGGCAGAAGAGCACAGTGATAGTGTCTCTCTTAACTATAACAAACAACTTGACCAACACGATGGAAAAACTAATCTTCATACCATTGGACTGTTAATACTTGGAAAAACTTGAGTTTCCTTGCTTCCATGTAAAGGGATTTTTGTTGGGGCGCCCCTAGGTGCAAGAGGTGTTGGCCCCTAACAAATCCCTAAGGACTAGTAATGAGTTAAAATAGGCCTTCCTCAACTCCATAATAGGATTTCATATACTTTTGAGCTTGATGAGACACGTTCTTTTACTTCGACTTAAGTCTCCTGGTTTGTTGAACATAATATCCAAATTAGGTTTTGGATACATCCATCTATATCCATCAATATGAATGCATTCATTGAATGCCTTGAAATATTTCCATCCTCAATTCCTCCATGAGGAAATAAAAATTTATAGGTTGACCTTATGAAAGTAGATTGTGAGTGACCAAACCTTTGACACACTCCATAATTAATCTAATTTGGTAACCAAAATGGGATTCAACATTAAATTAGGCCAAGTCTTATAACATGCTGTCAAAAAGGGATTCTAGGAACGAAGCATCTTATGGTAATGTTTCACTATTGGACAATAGAATAGGTAATCAAAAAATGGAATGTTCATTGAAGGAGAGGATTGACTGAGTGAGCTACCTTCTAGCAAACTTTTGGCTTGATCGCCTCTCAAGATTTCTAGATACTTACCATAAAGGCTCCTTTTATTTCTACACAGATAGGAGTTTCTAAAAGATTATAGAGATTCAGGTCTCTCTAGGTACTCTTACTTAGTGAGGGGTTATTGGTGATGCAATCTATAAATAAAACTTTCCATTCCTCATTCCTATATATTCCCTAGATGATCTATTTTGCACACAATGTATATGCCTAGGTATAACTTTAGAAAATTACCCCCCCTTTGTAGTTTATGAGAAGGTAACACTTGTTCCAATTGACTCTTTGAGACCTTTACACCATTGATGTTGGCCTAAGTAAAACTTTAGAGTATTTTTTATGGCATTTGATAGGCACTAATAGAAGGGACCCAACAAGAGGAGTAATATGCATTAGTAATAACTAGGCCTTTAGTGCAATTGTAGAACCTAACAACCAAATTTGTTTGCTTGATTATCAATTTGTTAATTTTTTTATCAATCCTTTGGATGACCATATCATAGATCTCTCTAGGAGAGGCTTGGAATGCAAATGACATCCCCACAAATTTAAACCCCTGTCTATAAGGCTAGACCAAGACCATCCCTAAGTGGTTGGGCGAGCTTGGACATTCCACTAACTTTGTCTATAACGTTGAGATTTAACCCCATCAAACCTTGGAACCTCAAACTTCACAAACAAAGGATGCAATTTGTTATGATTTCCATTTAGCTTTTTTCCACAAGAACGATGATGAAATAATCATTAACAAAATGCATGAAGACTCAATTTTCTTTGAAGTAAATATTTGAAGGCCTTAACAACCATGACACATAAAGCAGGAATAATATGATAACCTTAGAAAATTGGCCCAAACAATCTAAGTTTCTAAAATTTGGAGTAATTTATGGATAAGTATGCCACTTTTTAGCCTCAAGGGCTAGCTTGATTAGTAAATGCTTTTATGTTAAATTTCAAGGAGGTCTTGGAATCAAATCCCATTAAGTTTGTTGGGGTTACTAGTTGATATTTTGGTTGGTGGTTACTACTATAATTCAACAAGAAAAATAAAAAAAAGGGGGGAAATGTATAGGGTGTTGGAAAGGTACCATCATCCTCACTCAAAACACTTAATACATGGGCAAGTGAGGGACTATATTTCTTTGAAAAAAGAAAGTATGTCACTTCTTTTATAAATAATGTTTCCATGACTTTTAAGAATAACTAACTAAAAGTATGGGCTTTGAGCACAATAAGTATGAAGGGCCACTAAACTATGCTATAGGACTCTTCAAAGTCTATCTTAGTGAAAATAGTATCTATGCCTAGGCACTAGGTCCATTTCATTATTTCCTAGACATGGATGGAATTATTTAGAACGAAGCTCATTTGTTTTGATTACATAATCTTGAGCAAAGTCACAAAGTTTGTTATTTCTAATGCTTGACATTCAAAATTTGATGTTTTCCAAGATTTAGATATATTTTTTGGGGTTCATCATTTTTCATATGAAGTTTATCCTCTCTACCCATGCCCTCATTCTCTTCTCATTCATTATTTCCATTTTAAATGAAATTCTCTAATGATGCATGAATTTATTCCTGGTAATGTGACGTAGATCCCCTACCTCGGCAGGGTCCGTTGATCTCCCGGTCACTGGATCGTTCAAATCTATGAGCTGGAAAAGCTCTTCGATTCCCTCCTAGAATCCCCCGAACAAATCCACAGGTCCTTTTATGAAACTCGCCCTGCGAGACTAAACACCAAGCGCGAGCCTCACCTCCACACGCCTACACACGACCACACGCCTACACAAAAGGTGTTTCGGGACTTCGCATGTCTGGACTTCACATTTCATGAAGTTGGAATATCGCTTGCCTCCCTGCTCCCAATCCTCGATATCCCGAAATTCTCCCTGGACAATCAACGGTCCAGATCTCTCCTCGATCAATGGTTGGGATCTTTTGGCGAGTTCGTGTTTCGTGAGTTTTCATGAATTTGCTCTTTGACTTCTTCAAGTCACGAGTCAGTGAAATGTTGATCGCTCGCCACACATCCCTTCCGATGGACGGTTAGGATCGTTGTGGCTCTTTCCCTTGCAAATCTTCTGACATACGTGGATCTCGACCACGTTTCCTTTGATGACGAATAGTCCCGATGATGTCGGAACTTAGGACTTCGCAAGGTCCACTTTTCTGTACATTGTTGAAGGGTTTAACCCTCATGCACCTTCCTCCAAATCCAACAGTTGTTGGCCCACATGCTTAGATCTGACGCTGAGATATGTTTCCCTTGCGCTCGTTCCTCTGAGTATATGGACGTAGATTCAATGGTCCAAATCTTCCCCCTCTGCAACTGATCTAATGGTTGTCGATGCTCCTCCTCCTGAGCTTTAAAATTTCTCCCTGACTTGAAAGATTTCCAACATTTCAAAGGTTTCGACCTTTGATTCCTCTACAAGACTAATGAATTTTCTCTCGCCTGCATTCTGAAGGTGTTGTCTCTCCTGAGCTTTGGGACTTGGAATAAGTCCACTCTTGCACACTCGTCGTGCTATCTTTTCTGATCTTTACTCGCTCTGAAACCTCAAAGGGTTTCTTGACCCCTGCAACTCTTTGCGGGATCCTTGCACGTTGTTGTGCTATCCTTCCTGAGCTTGTCTGTGTCTTGGACCTTGAAGTGTCTCGGCCTACTACTCCTTTCTATTGGAACTTTTAGCCCAAAAGCACTATTCTTCTTAAGCTTACGAACTTGAAACAATTTGCTTCTCTGCACACTCCTTGTGGTTGATCGGCCTTCAACTGGCTGTCTTCAACACTTCGTCTAAGTGTTGACCTAGTGCACTCCTTGCACAGGTATTCCTCCAGAGTGTTCAACAACTCTGTTTCCTTGAACTTCAACTACTTGGACCTCAAAGGTCTATGTCCCTTCTGTCCCTCGAAGAGATGTAAGTGCCCTCCTGGCAACTTTTGCTCAAACGCACCTTGTTGAGCCTACAAAGTGTTCAACGATTCCGTGAGTGTCTTCTTACAGACACTTCCCTTATCTCTAAACTCGAAATAGAGTTCTTCTTGTGCACCCTCGACACTCGCCCAATGCCCTCCTGGCAGAGCTTCATAGAATCCTTAGTGATTATGTCTCTCTCTGTCTTCCTCTGCACAGTTTTCACCTCCTGAGTATTCAGTATCTTCAAGGATCCTTCCTGAGTCTATGACTTCTCTGGCGCACCCTCCTGGCACGTTCTTGCCTAAATTCCATAGAAATCAGATGTGCACTCTTGCACTGGCTTACAGAGTCCTCAGCACTCTGTCATGTAACCCCTTTCATCAAGCCACAAAGAACCCAGACTTGAAATCAGAAACTCACAGATAATAAATTTTGTCTACAACCTGTAGATGGAATCTAACATACAACTACATCATATGCATATAAACACATAAAATACATTCATTCAAATACACATAAACACATAAAGATTCTCATGAAGGAAAAACTGCTCTTTGTATTAATCTAAGAATGCATGTTTACAATGTGTACAAAATCTCGGACTGCAATAGAGTCTCGACTCTCCTCTCTTCTCTCCTATCTCTAATCTTCCTAATCTCCTTCCTTTATTGAAAAAAAAAAGATACAAAGATCTCTTTTACAAAAGAGGGGCTCCTTGAGCCTTTCCCTCCATATACCTACTCTCATTAATTACAATGAATTACAATCAATGGTTGTCTAGTTCGGATCGGATCTAGATCTCCTCGGCCTGTCAACCATTAAGGCGACTTCATATCCAGCCTGCACAAAGGCGATGGCCTTGGCTCTTTCATCCTTACACATTTAATTGTAATTAAAAACAATTTTAAATTTTAAAACGAGAGTTGGTGCCTCTTCCTCCATTGAATACGTGTTGAATGTGTTGTCTAGCTGGCATGTTGCTGAGTTGGATCGATGCTCCTGCATCATACTCCACTACTGCAAAAAATTCATGAGCTCCTGCTCATGAGCTTCCCGACTCTGTTGAAATCCACCTGGATCCCAAACTGTTCTTTGGAGTTGCCCATCTACTCCATCGCCTTGTTGTTGTTGTTGTTGCTTCCCTATTGCTATGGCAGGCTTCCTTCTGCTGGGCTTCCCTTTGCTAACCGCTTCTTGCGCTGACCTAAACATCAGCCTCCTTATTTCTTCTATCTCCTCTTCCAGTTGCTCTGTTGGCTAGTTCTCTGTATGCTGCCTGTCCTGTTGCAACTCCTCTTTGTCAATGGGTAGATCACCTTGATCCCCCTTGTTGTTTTCCTTTTTTGTTGTGGCCTTGAGTTGCCATTATGCTGCAGACTTTAGTTCTGCAGTCCCATCACTGAGCTGCTGCTCAACTTTACCTTCTGACAGACTTGCTTCTGCCAGTTCTCTTGCTGGCATATTTCCAGCTTCCTCCAACGGCTCCCCATACTGGAATTCTGATTCATCTTCTGTTGCAGGCCTCAACGCTACAATCATCATCTGTTCAGCTCCCTAACTGAAATTTCTGATCAATTATGTCGAATGCCCTTCTACCAAAATTTGCATGATTGTCTGCTCATGGCAGTCATCTACTGGCTCTGGATTTTTCAACCAATCCTCCAACATCTCTAACTCCTTCTCCCATGGAGTGAGCATCTCATCTGCATTATTTTCTTCTACTGGGGCAGACATCAACATCTTCTTGATTTCTTCTTCCTCTATGACAGTCATTGTTGGTTGTCCTTCTCCTGTTGTTGCATCTGCAACATGTGTTGTGGCCTCAACTGGGCTGCTTGGTAGGAATATCTGAATTTCCCCAATGATAAGAATACACCTTTGATCTTCCTCCATCAACACTCCTTATTAATCCAAACTCACCTCTGAGTTCAGAAGACTATCAGATAGTCTCATCTCCTCTCCCTTGCCCACCTGGCAATTCGAGATTTCTGCCCTGCCCTCCTAGCAGTCTATGAGATCCTCCAATGATCCCATCTCATTGCCCACCTGACAGTCTTTGAGACTCTTCTCTGATCTCTTCTGCTCATTGTCACTAAGATTCTTCCCATTTTATGGCTCACATATGTGAATCATTTCCTCTTCACCTCTGATGCTTTCAATATACCTCAACCACATTCTCAACAGCCTTTGTTGTCCTCTGGCCAACAATTTATGAACGGGTCACTTCACCTTCTTCTTCACGGGCCACTCATACACCCAATGCATCTTTGCATCTTGATGCATTTTAAATGTAAACATCTCCATTTGTGCTCTCATCTCAACGAGCTCTTTGCTCATCCCAGCCTTGTTTTTCTATTAGCGGTCTTTGCCTTGACCACTCCCATGGCCTTCAGTAGCCATCTTTCTCCTTTCTAGTTTCAGCCCACCTGGTTGTCAAATGTCTATTGCCTACATGCAAACAAATCTCCTCACACAGAGCATCAACACCCTGTCGTCATCTCCTGATACCATTGACGGTATCAAATTGTCTCCTTTATCTCTTTTGCCTGCTACCTGAAAACAAAGATAACAACTTTCTTCCTTTTCTCTTTCGCCTGAAATCTATAGACGAAAATTATCACTTTGATACCACTTGACGTAGACCCCCTACCTCGGCAAGGTTCACTGAACTCCCGGTCACTGGATCGTTCAAATCTATGAGCTGGAGTAGCTCTTCGATTCCCTATTGGAATCCCCTGAACAAATCCACAGGCCCTTTTATGAAACTCGCCCACATGATCATGTGCTATGATTGTACGCCTACACAAAAGGCGTTTCGAGACTTCGCATGTCAGGAATTCATGTTTCGCGAAGTCGGAAGATCACTCGCCTCCCTACTGTTGATCCCCGATATCTCGAAACCCTGAAATTCTCCCTAGACAATCAACAGTCTAGATCTCTCCTCGATTGACGGTTAGGATCTTTTCGCGAGTTTCCATGAATTTTCCCTTTGACTTCTTCAAGTCGTGTGTTAGTGAAATGTTGATCGCTCACCATGCGTCCCTTCCGATGGACGGTTAGGATTGATGTGGCTCTTTCCCTTGCAAATCTTTCGACGTACGTGGATCTCGACCATGTTTCCTCTGATGATGGACGGTCCCGATGATGTCAGAACTTAGGACTTCGCAAGGTCCACTTTCCGTAACACTGTCGAAGGGTTTAACCCTCGTGCACCTTCCTCCGAATCCATCGACTGTTGGTGCACGTGCTCAAATGTGACGCTGAGATCTGTTTCCCTTGCACTCGTTCCTCTGAGTATCTGGACACAGATTTTCTGGTCCATATCTTCCCCCTCTACATCTGATCTAATGGTTGTCGATGCTCCTCCTCCTGAGCTTCGAAATTTCTCCCTGACTTGGAATATTTCCAACGTTTCAAAGGTTTCGACCTTTGATTTCTCTGCGATCCCAATGACTTTGGTCTCGCCTTTATTCTGAAGACATTGTCTCTTCTGAGCTTTGGGACTTGGAATAAGTCCACTCTTGCACACTCCTTGTGCTATCTCTTCTGAGCTTTACTCACTCTGAAACCTCGAAGGGTTTCTCTACCTCTGCAACTCTTTGCGGGATCCTTGCACATTATTGCGCTATCCTTCCTGAGCTTGTCTGTGGCTTGGACCTCAAAGTGTCTCGACCTACTACTCCTTTTCGTTGGAACTTTGTGCCCAAAGGCACTATTCCTCCCAAGCTTACGAACTTGAAAAAGTTCGCTTATCGACACACTCCTTGTGCTTGACCGACCTTCAACTGGTTATCTTCAACACTTAGTTGAGTGTTGGCATGGTGCACTCTATTGTCGCAAGAGTTGGTTCTAGGCTGTAACAGAGCCAAGCCTTAGCACATTTTAAATGAAAAAATAAGTTATCATTTAGAACTTGATTTGAGTTGCGTGCATGTAAATTCAGAGATAACCACGAACCACTTTTGATTAGAAGTTGCCCCTTCCAACCCAAGAGGGATCTCTCAAATATATGTCACGATAGGATGTTCAATAAGCTTAACAGTGGGCAGATTTGTGGATAACATAAAGTTTTGAGCTTTTTAGGGTTGATGGGTTGGACCGGAAAGTAGTCCATTGAGCATGG
Source organism: Picea mariana (assembly GCA_032191745.1). Classification (NCBI taxonomy): domain Eukaryota; kingdom Viridiplantae; phylum Streptophyta; class Pinopsida; order Pinales; family Pinaceae; genus Picea; species Picea mariana. The sequence continues at coordinate 18,372 of JASDQU010750265.1, forward strand.
AGTCAAATGATCAAGCAAGTAATAAGAGTGTTTCGGCAATGGAAATCCATGGAGCAGAGGTGAGATAGAAGCTGATTACAGAGGGAAGGATTTATAAAAAGTATGGGAGCAGAATAAAGAGAAAACATATCAAAATGCAAGGAGCACTTAGCAATGAGTGAATTCCAAGCATAAATCAATGGAAAGAGATAGTTGGGACAAAGCATCTAGCAAAGGATGAATTATGAACCTTCAGATCTCTGCAAGAAATAACCTATAACATGTTCTGCAATAGAGCATCTAGCAAACAGATGAATTCCATTACAAACACATGTTACAAATCAGAAAGAAAAAGTGAATGGAATAGTATGAAAACTGAGCAATAGACAAATCCTATAACCAACATCACAAGAATCTCTGTTGTAGATCGAAAATGACTTTGCACTCTTATATTAAACATGAAAGCAAAATATTACAGTCCTAGGAGTACTACTCCCCCCCACTCCTCTCTTTTACAAATATGCCTCATATGTGTATTGAGGTCGAAATCCTCTCTAATCTAAAAGATAACAATAGTTACAACCAATTCTTGAAACTTTCTGCCATAGAAAATGGGCCAAACTGTCGAAAACTAGGGCTGCGGTTATGGCTCTGTATCTATCGAATCACGACAGTTGCGTATAAACTGAAAGAGGATTTTGTGCATCTGTTTATTCTAAGAAAAAACCTCTTTCAATTCCCTGAGACCCATTTTCATTTTCCCCAAATCTGCATTTAACAAACATGTGTCAAAACAGGAAAATATGAAATCCGAAAACTAGGGCTCGGAGATGGATTCGATTCTCCCAATACATGACACTTGTAGGAAAACTGAGAGAGGATAATTATATTTGATGTGTTAGGCACAAAATCCTTCAACTGTTTCTCAAAATGATACTCGAGTCGCTCAGAATCCTCATTTGAAAATGATGACTCAGCACAGTAAAAAAAGCCACATTTCTGAAAATGAATCTCATCTTTTGGGGGACTTTTGACTACTTTACCAAGTTCAAAATTAAATTCTGAAGACACCACTGGATAGATTAGGATTTTTAGATGTCGATCAACTATTCGAATGCGAAAAACGACCTATCCACGACTGAGAAAATTGTGTTTTTCTAAAGCATTTTTGCATATGATTGGAGTCCCGATTTTGGGTTTTTGGGATTCGGGGAAACGAAGCAGTGGTTATTAAAATATCCACATCGGTCAAATCCCCAATAGCCAATTCCCCGAAATAGATTTCGGCTTTTACATTGCACTCTTTGGGGCCTTCAGGTTTCGGGTATCATGTCCTCAAGAGTTATGACATGCAAGGAATCTCGAATAGCAAAATCGCGATGGGATTAATTAGATGATAATCATTTTCTTTAATCTCTTAATTAATCACGATTATCAATTAATATTTAACCTTTCGTGGATTTAAGTGTCGGGACTTTGATAATACTTGATGCGAGAAATCTCGAATCGCGAAATTGCGATGATATTTATTAATGTTAATCTTTCTTAATCTTTATTTGACCCGACTTATCCTTTAATACTTTAGTGAATTCGGGGATCGGGGCTGTAGTTATTAAAATATCTACATCGGCCAAATCCCCAACGAAAAAAAACCCAGACTCGTGAGCTTTTTCTCCATGTGGATTAATGCTTGGTGTATGCGGTCGTTCCACTACCAATGCTTCCATCCATTCTCCTTGTGACTCAACGCTCAAACGTATGGTACATTTCTTTGATTCTCACATGAACCCTGTCTTTGGATTTTTCGTGAGTTGGCTTGTGACTATTATACTGCTGTGGCGTTTGGGGCTGATTTCGGCGTTATTTGACTGAAGATGACAGGTAGAGAACATTCAGTGATGCGCGTGACAGACAAATGGTCATTTTCTCACATCTACACTGTCGGTAGTTAAACACTATAAATTTTTCTCTCCTAAGTGACCAAAAGCCAAAATTTCAATATTTGTTACAACAAAGGCTCCATCTAGGGATGGTGCTTTCCTGCAAAGCGCCAAGAACAGTAGACCATGTGACTTCATCCATTGGGCGACCTGAGATCATCCTTATCAAACTCTGAACTCTGTCGCTTTACTTGCACCTTTCTGAAACAAAAAAACCACTTACGCATTCATTGGGCTATGGAGTCGTAATGCTTTAAAACAAAACCATACCGGATTCCAAACTAAACCGAAAAAATACTGAAAACCACTGTTGTACTCTAGTGCTCAAAGTCAAGCTTATTTGTATACATTACCTACTCTAACCGATATCACTGCTTTGTTCAAGTATATGAAAACTTCCAAATCAACTAAGCGAGTATCCGACTAACAAACTTAATTATACTTCCATATTTGAGCAAAAGGATGACATGAGCAGCTGCAAATTTCAAAACATGCCCTAGGAGAAGGTACTTACAGTTTTGAAATTCAGACTTCAAGAAGTCGGAAATAAAAAATTTAGTCCCCCATTTTGACTACATATAAACTGCTACTGGATCATAAAAGTCACATATAAATACCTCATTTTGTTGTTGTTCCAACTGACTGAAATGTTGTTGCTTGCTGCCTTTACTGACCTGAATGTTAAATGTGGACTGCTCAATATTTGTTGGGGAAACATGCATGATCAACTGCCAATCTGAACTTGTCTGCTCTCTTTCATCATATCCCTGTAATATGAATTCATCATTATGATATGCTGGTCTATTACAACTGAAAATTTTTAAGAGAGAAGAAGCGATATGTTCTCATTTCCTACATTACTATCTTGATAATGATCAAATGAAAATCGAGTCTAAAAATATGCATCATGAAACAATTTTTGATCACCCTCTCCAACAATGATATCTTTAGAGGATGTATCAAAGTTAAAAGGATCTTCATTAGACTCTTGAACAACATATTCATATCTATTTTCAACCATAGAATTCATACTTTTCTGATCATCTCTTAGTTGATAAATAGGATTTGATGAAATTTCATTAGACAACAAATCTTTAAAATCCTCTTCATCATCACTATATTTATCGAATACTGGAAAATCAGAATAAAATCCTGAAGGTTTATGCATTGAAAAATCAGCAATCTGATCTTGAAACAGATTTCGAAAAATATCGTTGTCTTCTTCATCATCAACAGCCTTTACATCAAAATCTAAATCTTTTTCGAACACCAAACATTCTTCAGGATGGTTAAACATGACAGCCACCTCTTTTTCATGAAACAAAACAGAGTCTACAAGATATTCAAGATTGTGTGGATGCTACAGATCTGTGTAAGCAAGGGTTGCAACGTGACTGTTCAGGAGCAGATCTATCTCTTCTTCTGTTAAAGGAGGAGGTGGTCTATGCAATTTTTGGATCAAGCAACTATTGTTTTCTTTCTCTTCTGCAAGTTGACCATGATGTTGAATATCTTCTTCTTGAATGTGATCACAAGAGCTATCATATCCTACTTTTTTATCAGCCAACTCTTCTTCATACTGATTATCTTCATCAACTTGAGAAATTTATGATATTCCTTCCTCCTCTTCAAGAAGATGTGTTTGATCTGTTTGTCTTATGAATTTTATATTACAACAATCTTCAAAAAGTATTTTAGTTGAATAGATTCTTTTACAATGTTGATGAAAAAGTATGTGAAAATCTTTCAATGAAGGAATACTCGAATGAGGTAAAGATTTATACCAGAGTCTAGCATCTCTTTCCAACGAAAACATAAACAGATTCATGAGGACATCTTCATGATGTATATTTAATTCATCCATGAGCTTGTGGAATTCAAACAAGTGTTGAGCGAGATTGTCGCCCGCATATTCTCCAAACTTAGGAAGGAAATCTTCCCAAACTTTAATGTCTAGAACAGTGTTTGGAAAACCATAAACATTTGTAAAGTCTAGAGGAGAAAACCTTGCAGCAATTCGAGCGGCGAACGAATCCGAAATTTTGAGACCAATGGAGTCGCCAATGAATCATGTAGGGTCTTCGAACCAAGGAGTCGCCAGGTGAATGATCACAACCAATTGAATGCCTATCCCTTGTTCACCATCAAGAAATAGATCCAAACTTTTTGTCGTATCCCAGGGAAGATAACTTCTTTCCTCCGTCCCCGACAATGGCGCCAGAAAATGTTGTCGCAAGAGTTGGTTATAGGTTGTAACAAAGCCAAGCCTTAGCACATTTTCAATGAAAAAATAAGTTATCATTCAGAACTTGATTTGGGTTGCGTGCATGTAAATTCTGAGATAACCACGAACCACTTATGATTAGAAGATGCCCCTTCCAACCTGAGAGGGATCTCTCGAATATATGTCACAATAGGATGTTCAATAAGCTTAACAGTGGGCACATCTGTGGATAACATAAAGTTTTGAGCTTTTTAGGGTTGATGGGTTGGACCGAAAAGTAGTCCATTGGGCATGGAGTCAAATGATCAAGCAAGTAATAAGAGTGTTTCGGCAATGGAAATCCATGGAGCAGAGGCGAGATAGAAGTTGATTACAGTGGGAAGGATTTATAAAACGTATGGGAGTAGAATCAAGAGAAAACATATCAAAATGCAAGGAGCACTTAGCAATGAGTGAATTCCAAGCATAAATCAGTGGAAAGAGATAGTTGGGACAGAGCATCTAGCAAAGGATGAATTATGAACCTTCAGATCTCTGCAAGAAATAACCTATAACCTGTCCTGCAATAGAGCATCTAACAAACAGATGAATTCCATTACAAACACATGTTACAAATCAGGAAGAAAAAGTGAATGGAATAGTATGAAAATTGAGCAATAGACAAACCTTGTAACCAACATCACAAGAATCTCTGTTGTAGATCGAAAATGACTCTGCACTCTTATATTAAACATGAAAGCAAAAGATTACAGTCCCAGGAGTACTACTCCCCTCACTCCTCTCTTTTACAAATATGCCTCATATGTGTATTGAGGTCGAAATCCTCTCTAATCTAAAAGATAACAACAGTTACAACCAATTCTTGAAACTTTCTGCCATAGAAAATGGGCCAAACTGCCAAAAACTAGGGCTGCGGTTATGGCTCTGTATCTCTCGAATCGCAACAACTATGTATAAGCTGAAAGAGACTTTTGTGCATCTGTTTATTCTGAGAAAAAACCTCTTTCAGTTCCCTGAGACCCATTTTCATTTTCCCCAAATCTGCATTTAACAAACATGTGTCAAAACAGGAAAATATGAAATCCGAAAACTAGGGCTCGGAGATAGATTTGATTCTCCCAATATGTGACACCTGTAGGAAAACTGAGAGAGACTATTTATATCTGATTATGTTAGGCACAAAATCCTCCAACCGTTTCTCGAAATGATACTCTAGTCAGTCAGAATCCTCATTTGAAAATGATGACTCAACACAGTAAAAAATGCCACATTTCTGAAAACGACCCTCATCTTTTGGAGGCCTTTTGATTGCCTTACCAAGCTCAAAATGAAATTCTGAAGACACCACTGGATAGCTTAGGATTTTTAGATGTTGGTCAACTATTCGAAAGCGAAAAAGGACCTCTCCATGGCTGAGAAAATTGTGTTTTTCTAAAGCAGTTTTGCATATGACTGGAGTCTCGATTTCAGGTTTTCGGGATTTGGGGAAATGAAGCAGTGGTTATTAAAATATCCACGTCGGCCAAATCCCCGAAATAGATTTTGGCTTTTACATTTCACTCTTTGGGGCCTTCAGGTTTCAGGTATCATGTCCTCAAGAGTTATGACATGCAAGGAATCCCCTTTAATATCATGTCCTCACGATTAGCAATTAATATTTAACCTTTCGTGGATTTAAGTGTCGGGACTTTGATAATACTCGAAGCGAGAAATCCCGAATCGCGAAATTGCGATGAGATTTATTAACGTTAATCTTTCTTAATATTTATTTGACCTGACTTATCCTTTAATACTTTAGTGAATTTGGGGATCGGGGCTGTAGTTATTAAAATATCTACATCGGCCAAATCCCCGACGACAAAAAACCCGGACTCGTGAGCTTTTTCTCCATGTGCCTTAATGCTCTGTGTATGCGGTCGCTCCACCGCCAATGCTTCCATTCATTCTCCTTGTGACTCAACGCTCAAACGTATGGTACATTTCTTTGATTCTCACGTGAACCCTATCTTTGGATTTTTCGTGAGTTGGCTTGTGACTGTTATACTGTTGTGGAATTTGGGGCTGATTTCGACATTATTTGACTGAAGATGACAGGTAGAGAACATTCAGTGATGCGCATGACAGACAAATGGTCGTTTTCTCAAATCTACACTTTCAGTAGTTAAACACTATAATTTTTTCTCTCCTAACTGACTGAAAGCCAAAATTTCAATATTTGTTACAACATACTCCTTGCACATGTCTTCCTCTAGAGTGTTCAACAACTCTGTTTCCTTGAACTTCAACTTCTCGGACCTCAAAGGTCTCTGTCCCTTTTTTCCCTCGAAGAGATGTAAGTGCCCTCTTGGCAACTTCTGCTCAAGCACACCTTGTTGACCCTACAGAGTGTTCAACGATTCCGTGAGTGTCTTCTTCTGGACACTTCCCTTATCTATGAACTCGAAATAGAGTTCTTCTTGTGCACCCTCGACACTGACTCAATGCCCTCCTGGTAGAGCTTCACAAAATCCTCAGTGATTTTGTCTCTTTGTGACTTCCTCTGCACAGTTTTCACCTCCTGAGTATTCAATAACTCCGAGGCTCCTTCCTAAGTCTATGTCTTCTCTGGTGCGCCCTCCTGGCACCTTCTTGCCTGAATTCCACAGAACTTAGATTTGCACTCTTGCACTAGCTTACAGAGTCCTCGACACTCTGTCACGCAAGCCCTTGCATTAATCCACAAAGAACCCAGACTTGAAATCATAAACTCACAGATAAAAAATTATGTCTACAACCTGCAGATGGAATCTAGCATACATCTACATCATATGCATATAAACACATAAAAGACATTCATTCAAATACACATAAACACATAAAGATTCTCATGCAGGAAAAACTGCTCTTTGTATTAATCTCAGAATCCCTGTTTACAATGTGTACAAAAGCTTGGACTGCAATAGAGTCTCAGCTCTCCTATCTCTAATCTTCCTAATCTCCTTCCTTTATTGAAAAAAAAAAATATACAAAGATCTCTTTTACAAAAGAGGGGCTCCTCGAGCCTTTCCCTCCATCTAACTACTCTCATTAATTACAATGAATTACAATCAATGCTTGTCTAGTCCAGATCAGATCTAGATCTCCTTAGCCTGTCAACTATTAAGGCAACCTCATCTCCAGCCTATGCAAAGGCAACGACCTTGGCTCTTCCAGCCTTACACATTTAATTGTAATTAAATACAATTTGAAATTTTAAAACGAGGGTTGGTGCCTCTTCCTCCATTGAATGCGCGCTGAATGTGTTGTCTAGCTGGCGCATTGCTGAGTTGGATCGATGCTCCTGCATCATAATGGTGGCCTTGACATTCTTTCCCTCCCAACCCTACCTTTCCCACTCCTTATGTGTGATGATGTGTGATTTTGCTTGGTAATGGCACATGTTCCCTCTAGTCTCACGATGTGATGTCAATGGTGGTATTTACTATATAGCCCGACTAGGGAATTATTTACATCCAAAGTTATTCCCTTGAACTGACATGGTGACTTCGTTCACTCTCAAACAGACACCAACCACCATTGCCCATGCATACCCTTGACTTGGTCATGTGTGATGAATCCTGAATCATATTTATTACGTTCTTATAAATCATATTTAATAATAAAATATGTGATATTATCTTTAGTGATAATGATGGAATGCCATATTATATATGTTTAATGATAATGATGGAATGGCATTTTCTTGTTTAATGAGGCCTAGGGCACGACACACACACACACACATGCATATATCATCAAGAAATTTGAATTCGAACTGAATTTCATAGTTATTGAACTCAAATTCCAACATGAACCATGTGACTTTGATCTTAGGTAGGATATGCTTGATACACAAAGCTGAGTATTTTGCCAAGATTTTATGCTCAACATTTAGTAGTGTTGTAGGCCTCCAATTCAGAATCAATTCATGGTCAACATGCTTGAGGATAATATACCCCCTTAATAATAGCAAGTTAGGCTTGGAAAAATTCCACACGACCTTATAGAATTCACACGAGAAGTTGTCAAGTCCTGGAGATTTGTCATTAGCATTTTCCGTCAAAGTAATTATGAACATATCCAAGGTCAACACCTTGTCACCATCCTCTCATGTTCAGGTGAAAGGTGGTATTGGATAACATCCAAGCATGTTTGCATGGACACCCTATCCTCATCAGTCATTTCTAAATATTAAAAAACAATATTTTCATGGCTTACAAAATATTTCTTAGTATCTTCTTGCTTGGTGATGTAACCTTCGATTAATTTAAGGGATACAATCTTTTTCAATAGCTTTTGTAAATGCCAAAGCTTTGAAAAAAGATTTTGTTGGCCTCTCCCTTGATTTAATATAGTGTAATATGGCTTGTAGTCAAGCTCCATTACAAAAAAAAATTGTCCACTTTCAAGATGTGCTAAAGTTTTCTTGATTGAGTCTAGAATTGCTCATTATACTGGTTGAATTGCTCTAATTCATTCTTAGATAATTCATGGCATATGTCCATCATGGCTACAATTTTCCTAGCATATCCACATTAGAATGTTGTGATCTAATTGGTGGTATCTCCCTACCAAGTAATCCATCCCTCATCCCCCCTTGACCTTGTCAACAAATCTTATACCCTTTTGATAGAGTTCACACAACTAGGGTGTTGTGAGTGCAATATAATGAACAAGAAACATGTCTTGTGAATACACATTCTCTTAACTCCGCATAAAATAGAAAAACAATGGGTTGATGTCCTAATAGATTCGACTCCTCCCAAACTTAGGCTACCCCGTCTTTATAAAAGTAAAAGAAAAAAAAAAAATCTCCAAGTGCATGGCTCTATCTAGCCTTTTCAAAACTCTATCATTTCCTTTTGAAAATTTGACTAGCTAGACCACAATTCATATGACTCGTGACTTTATGAAAATTTTGTCCTTTAGGTCATTCTAGGAAACGTGCTCTCCTTAGGGGATTCAAGTAGGGAACAATGCTTCTATGTCATCTTGGGTCTCGACCATGCTAAAACCTACATAGACTAGACAATGAGGTTTGAGTAGTTGATTGACCATTTAATTTCAAAAAGAAACTCTTTCTTCCACATAATTGAAGCATCAATGTTGGTCAAGCCTAATATCCAATCATCCAAGTTCAACAACATCCACAACAACTATAGAGTTGGGTCATTATCCTATCCCACAACAATATTCACAAGGTTTGGTGAGATAAAAATGGCATGCCTCCACTATGATTTACATGGCTAGAAACATAATTAATATTGTTTGACTAAACATCATTTTAGGTTATTTCTAATTAAAAAATATAGAAAGTTTAACTTCTTGTAAACATAAAATATCAAAACCAAAGATCAAGTTTTGAATCTTTCAAAGCATGGATTTTCTATAGGTGTCCACAAGGCCCCCTATTTTCCATGACTCTACTTTCAATGGGAATTGGTAGTGATATAATCCATATCCTTTTCATCTTCATTCATCTTGACTAACCCCTTGAAGGAGTTCGATGAGACCATTATTTTCATGCCAATGGCTTCCACCCACTCATGGAGAGTACATACTTTTTGATAATTCAAAAGTTCCTCGACCTTAAGGCCATTTAAGGATTTGCTCATGGAGGTAGATATTGTACCCTTTACCACATGAGAAGAGGAGGCTAGGGAATGATGAATGATATCCTTCCTAATGACTAAGGTTGTGAGCTTGTTTGAGGTTGACCTTGTTTCAATGATGTTTTTAGTGGGGTAAACCTTAAAAGCCATTAGCACTTTATTGTTATGAGAGAACTTTTGAACCACTTGAACTCATTCATGAGAGTTTCTTCTATATAAGGTATTTTGGGCTTAAGGATTAGGAGAAGGGTTTGCTTAAGTGATGAGTCAAGTTTAATTACAAGGGGTAGTCTTTAATTTTGTGATTAGGGATATGACATATTAAGTAGTGTTTGGTAGGTCGATGTACCTAGAAAGTTATTTTGATATTATACCCTCAACTTGGATATAAGCAAATTATTTCAAGTCTTTGGATATATTAACCTTAAGAAAACTCTTCTTTAGGGCCCATGGTTAAATAATTGTTTGGCTCATGGTAGATAAAACTCCTTATGTGCATCGAGATATGGTTTAAAATTTCTAAAAAATACACAAGCATACTTAATAATCCCACCTTGATAGGATAACAAAGCTAAGCAAGCTGCTTAATTGAGAAATATTCATCCCATGGAGACAAAATCATTAAGAAGCTATGAGAAATGAAAGGGACTTAAGAAATAATGTTAACATAATGAGATCATTATTTAATTAAAAATAAAAAAGATCATTTTTCCAAGCTACAAGTACTTAGATAGAGATAAAAACGTGGCTCCTATACTTCCTTAACTTAACCTTGATAAGGGATTGAGTTGAAATTCCATCGACAAAGTACACAAGGAGTGTGTAATGTTTGAGCATGTCACAAACACCCAAATATTATCAACATAAATGTCCATAATGGTTTCATTACAGGGGATTTCATTACCTCATGAACAACCTCAGAGACAAATTTTCCCAATGTTTTTGATAGACCCATGGTCATATTCACCACATTTTGAATAACCAAAATATTTGCTAAGTTAGTGAACTTGACCTTAGGGTTAGGCACAATGATTTTGAGGTAAGCTCATGCCTTACAAGGAGTGGGATCAATTGTCTAGGGCCACCATAGGACAACTAGGCTATCAGAGTAGAGTGTTAAGGAAAAAATGATGGGCAATGAAGGCCATTAGTACCAAACCCATAAACTCAAGTAAAGTGAACTTAACTCACAGACAAATAGACTCCGTTTAATATAATTGGATCCACCTTCTCTGAATATTTACTACCAAAGAAGAACCTCTCTATACAAGGCGGACATACATGTGCATAGTGTGTCTCCATTAAGTAGTGATTATTGAGCGAGCAACAATCTTAGTCGAGTACACAAAAATTGATACAAACAATCCCTTGGAGTTCCAAACTACTATTAATAGAACATGAAAACAATGTTTTGGTTGAGACATCAAATATCTGGATGAAACATTTAAATGCCAATTCAGATATTTCAAAATATTCGGACGACAAATGTCCACAAAACTCTTGATCAAAATATTTAAATTTGACTTTTTGGATTGAGGGCTTTTCAAAATTTGTTAGATCAAATATTTTGAACTTAATATTGTGATTTTTTTTAATTTATCAAACAAATTTAATTTAAAATTCTCAAAAAATTAAAAAGAAAAAACTTTATCAAATAATTTTAAATTCAATTATTTTGATTAAGAAATTAAAACTATTTTCCATCATATTTATCCTATGTTGCATTGGTTGTCAAGACGGGGAACGACAGGGACAGGGGGACGCATTCCCGGGAAGGCTAGAACACACCCCCATATTTTTCAAGGGACGACGGGTTTGAGACGACATATACATATACATATATATTAAAAAAAAAATAGAATTCACCATAAACATTTGTAGTTGTTTGTAAGCATAACAAGCTATACGATATAGTATGATGCACATCCCTTACACTTGCCAATTCTGAAAAAGCTTGAGCAATTTAAAAAAGGGCCAAGTGACATTTCATTATTGGTTGCTAGACATGAGCAAAATGCAATTTAACTTTAGGAAACTTAAGTCAAAATTGTATCTATAACAATTTTTCTTCCTTGTATTTCAGGTTAATGATGATTATGTTAAAACATAAAAGGAATTCCCTTCTCAATAGGTTTTGCAGATTTTTATAGCTGTGTTGAAAACCACTATAAAACACCTTGGTTATGTAAAGAGATTAGATTCATATTTCAGATTAAGAAGGTGGTCGAATAGGAATTTATTCAAATATTTAGTACTCAATCCAAGTCACTATTATCTTATTGTTTTCACAATGCTCAAGGTTTTTTCCACAGAAAAAATTCCTCAAATTATATTAATAATATAATTATGTTCTCTGGTCAAGAAGTTACAGATATTCAAGTTGGATATAGCCCTATAGTATGTTGTGGGATTACAGTCCATACTTTAATTGTGGCAGTGGATTGACTGGCCGCCAAAAAGGATCAAAGACCGATATGTCGTGCTTATGCTATTCTGGATGGTACTTGGGTTGTGCTCTTTAGATGATAGCATCTGGAAGGCTAATGAAGCTCTCTAAGAAGGAGATAGAGGAGGATAACTTAGAAAAAATTTAGGACATTGGTAGGGCCCTCATGGCCATCAACCCATAGATTATATGATATGATTCCAGCTTTCTTTATGAGTGCATCCTTGGAGAGAAAGTCTGCATCTTTGTTGTAATCTTAGATTGTATGTTTGAAGGTGAGCTTTGTGAAAGTTGGAAGGAGATGTTTGATTCTTTCCTTCCAGCCGAGAAGATCAGCTACCTGAAGAGTGCTCTTGTTATTGAGTCAGTCGATGATGATTTGAGAGTCCCCAATCAACAAGAGAGTGTCAATATGTAGTATGGAAGCCAAATAGAGGGTGGCCCAGGCACCCAATAATTCTGCCCGGGTGTCGGTGCCCTTTCCACAGTTGAAATTCCATCTGCAAATGGTGTTGTGTGAGATGTGAATTGGCCCGCCAGCACCACTCTGCAAACTATTCTTTTGTGAAGCTCCATCAAACCAGCCCGTCGAAGTCGTGTCTAGAATGTGGGGCATATGTATGGTTTTTTTCCTTTTGTTTTCCAGCATGGATCGATGTCCAGGAGTAATGAAGGTCCAACATTTTGTATGCAACATAGTGGGCGGATGGAGGCTTATTCTGAAAGATATAACAATTTATTTCAGTCCAGAGATTCCAACAGATCATGGAGGGGNTGTTATGTAATGAGGGAAACTTTAATCAAATTCTCCAAACATATGGATAAAGAAGAACTTACCCAGGAGAAGTTTATTTTGAGTGCTGACGAGATGTAGTTCAAAACTGCTCGGGTAAAGTCACAATGGATAAATAAGTGTTGGACAGTTTCTTCTTCTTGTAAGCAGAGACGACATACATTCGGTTAGATTCTTCCCTTTTTCTTGAGAACATCCCAGGTATTGATTTTATTGTCAAGGGAGAGCCAGAAAAATAGTTTGAGCATGAGGGGTATCGACCAGGTCTAGAGCTTATTTTTCCAGGCACTTGTGTTACTAGGCCATTGATGATTTGCGATTTCAATGTAGACATTGTGAGCAGAAAGGTAACCAGAGCAATCCCCTCCCGTCCAAGTCGGTTGGTCTTCTACGTCATGGAGCTGGATACCCTTGGAAGCACTAGACTTGAATGACTTTTGGAAACCCTTGTACACCATGTAAAAGCTAAGATGACAAAAAAAGAGCAGTAACCACAAGGAACAACCCTTTGAAATGTTGCATTTCTTGTTCTTCCAACATGGAAGCTTTGCTTGTTGTAATGTTGTTTATGAAAACACATGATTTAAATCACCAGAAACAAAATGAAAACCCATCATACGAAAGCCATATATTGAGCTGCAACTTGTAAAACAAATTTAGATTCAATGCAATACAAAAATATTGGATGAGAAAAATGATCATATTGTCTAATCATCAATTTCCATGATTGTCAAAATTGAAAATATATGCCTAGAATGTTGGAACACACATCCCTGCAGTATCTGTGGTCTTACGAGTCATGCTCATCACAAGTGTTGGAATCGAGAAATATCAAAGCCTCACATACAGATCCAATGTGGTTGGATAGATGTTCCTGAATGACAGAATGTTGTGATTATGTTGAAAGGATCTTATAGGTTCAAGTCTTCAAATGTACAACAATATCTTCCATATGAGTTAGTTGGTCCTTCAAAAGTCATTTTTCATTAAAGTTAGTTAAACATGTTTATGAAAGCGTTGTCAGTTTATTGAGTCATTTCTTTGAGTCAAATATTTTTGTATTGGTTCGTGGCAAACCAAAAACCACTTTGTAATGATAGATGTGGGTTTGTGTTCAGTCGAAACCACTTAATATAATGAATTGTTTGTGGTAAGATGAAACCACTTTGAATTTGTAATGGTTAAGGGTGAGCCAAGGAAAACCCTAGGTACGATGTAATGGTTGAAGGGTAACCCATAGAAAACCCATGGGAATGTTGAAATATTGTAAATTCGAAGAATATTCTACTTGAGAGAGAGTTGAATAATACTATTATATTATATTAATTAGGCCCTATGGTGCCTTTGTAAAAGTTGACCCTTTTGTGCCTTGACAGTTAAATGTGAATTAAGAGGGCAAAGTGACAGGTCGGTCGAGAGATGATTATAGGTTGGCCAGACCACTATTTATAAGAGAGGTCAATGCCTCATTTGGACACACTCACCACACTTACTCTGCAGCTATGAAGAAGTGCACAAGTCTTCGAGGAACTGCTACTGCAACTAAGTGTGACATCAAGGAGGATTCTTGGTCTGTGTCTTGGTATTTCTTGGTTAAGTGGTGTGCTACTCTTCCTAGTGAAGGAGTAGAGGAGGATCTTTTGTTCGGTCTTTGGTCTATATATATATTGAGGAAGTTTTGTTGGGTTTTCTCCCACATGAGGGTTTCCTAGGATAATCTGTGTGTCTCTATTGTTTATTTGATTTCCTCTCTTTCAGTGATCTTATTTATGCAACTAATGTGCTAAATGTTTATAATAATAAAAGAAGAATCGTAACTGCTAGTTGTATAAGTAAAATTCAACATGGTATCAGAGTAGGCCTGAAAGAGACCAACTAAGTTTATAAAGAAGTATCTAGCCTCAACACACCCTCTCCTAGATTCAATTTTCAATGTTGCAACTACTGCAAAATTAGGGTTTCTACATAAACCCTAAGAGTGATGTTTTTACCTTTGTTGGAAAACGTTGGTGAAACCAAGACCATGTAGGAGCTCTCCCTAGGAGGGCACTTCTAGTCCCTGGATTAGAATTTTGAAATATGAAGTTTGAGAAATTAGGGTTTCCTCGTAAAATCTTAAGTTGCAATTGCAGTACCAGTTGCATTTGCAGTTACAATATCAATATCAGTGGCAGTATCAATTGTAGTTGCAGTGCCAGTTCCTTCATACTAGTTCCTTTATGCCAGTTGCAACACCAGTTGCAAAGCCAACACCAGCTGCTATACCAGTTGCAGTGAAAGTTTTTGTGAATTGTTGGGACTAATTTTTATTGTCCTAGTGTGCCTTACCCTAGCAAATATCCCACTATCTTTAAGTTACAAGTTGAAGCACCTTGGAAGTTTTAAAAGTTTGTTATTTATTGTCGCTGCTGCCGGATGGTAGCACTATCTTTCGTTACTGTCAGAGGTATCTACTTACACATGTTCAAACTGTATCATTATTCTAAAGGGTATTTGCAAGAGAAAGGATCTTTTGTCTAAACAACAATCATAGTTCCAGAAGGATCTAAGATCCATCCCATTCAGAGGAACTATGCATCTGAGGTTTGATTACTTTGATATGCCTCTATTTGTTATGGCGCTATTGTGAACTTATGAACATCTAGGTTGTATTTTGATATGTTGAATTTATGACTATCATATTAATCATTGGTCAAAATTAAAGTCAAAGTATTAGATTGATTAAAGTTGAGTTTATAGAGTTTATCCTATAACCCAGTTTTCTGTCAAGAAATCATATTATCTTAGTACATAGGAGAGGTTGAAGAAAATACTGGTCATCTTGAGTGAAGGAGACTCAGAAGAAAAGAAACACACTCATTCTTAAGGACAAGACTCCAGGTTCTAGGTTTGATTAATTAAATTGATCACTGCTAAACACTATAGTTGTGATAACAATCTTTGAAAAGTTTTATTATTGAATACTTGGTATCATGTGAGCACTATTGAGATAAATGCTTATTGTAATTATTTACTAGATATAACTAACATCTCCTATAGGAGAAACTTCTTGTTTTATTTCGAGGTTACCATGGAGGAATGATTGATCATGACACTAGAAGAGTGTTTCTCTCATTCCTTATTATTGTATTTCTTACTTTTTAACCTTGTTTCAGACAGGTCACAAGTGATAGCTCTAAAGGAGCTACTGTGACGATTGTTCTTGCTATTGTTTTATTATTATTATTATAAAGAGTATTATTCTTGTCTGTTGTTTCTCCCTTGTTGTTCTTGTTCCGGGCAGCTCACACGTAATAACCCTGAAGGGAGCTATAGTGATGGTTGCAAGAGGCAACATATTAGATGAAACATGAAGAAGACTATCCAAGTTGTATACATGACAATATACATCCATGTACAGAAGAAGAAGTTACTTTAGCTAGATATAAAACATCTCATATGAAGATAGATCATGAGGAGTAGAAGGCTCCAAAGTTGACAGAAAAAATTCCTCCAATGCAGTTGATCACTCTTCAGATCATCAGGAAGAGTTAGTAGAGCCAGAAGGGCCTACCCAAAATCAATGCAGTAACCAAGAAGAGACCAACATAATCCCATGACACTTTACAGGATGCAAAGCCATATAGCATTGATGAGGCATATCAGAGGGAGAAAATGGCTCCAATGCTTATATAGACTCAGAGGGAGTCAAGCCTCTGAGGGAGCATGAAGAATCAGAGTGAGCTTGATCTTAGAGAGGATCAAATGAGAAACAAGATGTTTTCTAGGACTGACAGGCAGATGCCATGAGTGGAGAAGACTAGATCACAGCTTCAAAGACTTTTAGAAGACGTGAAATCTCCTGGGAAGATTCCCTTATTTCAATGACAGAGGAGGAAGCCATCAGAAGGACTGGGATATGGATTTTTCTTTGAGACCAAAAGGGAATTCAGTGGTGACTTCCAAGATTGATCTAATAGAACAAGCATGTTGCAGATAACAATATAAAGATGTACATAGCCTAATTTTTATCCATAGGATTCTTCCAACAAGAGGGAGAAGACTATGACGAGACACTTTCTCCAGTAATCGAACAAATAGTTCCAGTGTTCGTAAAGACAACCAGAACAACCATGATTCCGATACAGTATGAGATTCAGGGGGAGTAGTCCCTGTATTTGAGATTGAGTTACCTCCATGAAAGAAGAAAATCTACCTTCAGTATCAGTCATTGAGCCACTCTGATTTTCATATGAAGCTATTGTCGTGATAAAGTAGAGGAGTTACTTTCAGAGTTCAACAACTACAGTGAGAATAGAGTAGTCATTCTTAGCTTCAACAATAGCAGCTGCAGGCGCAGAGTCCCAGTTCCAAATGGAACTGTTGCATAAAAAGTAGAGGACATACTCTTAGGAAGTGAGCCAAATAGTGCTTTGCTGAAAGCACATAGAATCATCACATGATTATGTAGATTGAGTTGCAGTTGAGCAAGTGTACCAAGCTGGTACAATGTGATGTGAAAATTTGGTTTCGAAATACAGGACATGACGACACATGTCTGTAATTTGAAGCAAGCTCCAAGAGCTTGGTATGGCAGGATTGATAGTTTTCTTACGAGCTTGGGCTTTACTAAGAGTAAAGTTGATCCCAACCTTTACTTCAAGATTGAGAATGATGGACCAGTTATATTTCTGCTATATGTGGATGACTTATTCTTTACAGATGAAGAAAATCTCATCACAGATTGTAAGAAGAGGCTTGTCACTGAATTTGAAATGAGGACCTAAGGCCTAATGCACTATTTCTTAGGTCCTAAAGTATAACAGAGCCCAGAAGAGATTTTCCTTAATCAAGGAAAGTATGTTGTGGAAATTATGAAGAGATTGGATATGATGGATTGTAGAGCCATGTCCACCCCCATGGATACAAATTTGAAGCTCTTGGTTGATACTTCATCAGAGCTAGTTGAAGTTACTCTATACAGACAAATAATTGGTTCATTGATGTATCTAACGAATACCAGACTAGATATATGCTTTGTTGTGAACACCTTGAGTCAGTATCTAGTGGAGCCCAGACATGTTCATCTTGTAGTTGCAAAAGCATGTGATGAGATACCTTAAGGGTACGTTGAACTATGCCCTCAGTTATATTGGAGATCGTGACTTCAAATTGTATAGCTATACTGATTCAGATTGGGTTGTAAGTGCTTCAGACATAAAAAACACTTCAGGATGTTGTTTCAGTTTAGGGTCATCCATGACATCATGGAAAAGCAAGAAGCAATCTAATATTGCTCTCAGTACGACATAAGCAGAATACATTGCAGCATGCTCGACCAGTTGTGAAGCCATATGGTTTAGGAAGTTGTTGATAGGTCTATTTGACCTAGAGATGGATGATACCGTGATGTTTTGTGATAACCATATTTGCATAGAGATGACATAGAACCCAATGTTCCACGATAAGACAAAGCACATTCAGATCTGGTACCACTAGGTTCGTGACTTGGTATAGAAGGGAGTTGTGAAGCTCCAATATGTTGGCACAAATGAGAAGGTTGCAAATCTGTTGACTAAGCCTCTGTCTTGTGTGAAGTTTGAGTACTTCTGAGACAATCTTGGTGTTGTCTGAAAGGACCTCCCTCGAAAGGGGGAGTAATGATGATGATACTATGGTATATTGACCAACAATGAGTAGCTTAGTTAGGATTTTATATCCTAGGGACTGATCATCCCTGGGAAGATCCCAAAGGTTCGGTAAGGACAGTTTGTCAGAGTACCTATGCATGTATATGCCAACTGTGGTCAGTAGTGGTAGCTCAGTTTGGATTTTATATCCTAGGGAATCTTATGATTCCTGGGTAGATCCTGAATGTCCAGTAAGGATGGTCTGTCAGAGTACCACATGGTAGCTTGTTAGGATTTTATATCCTAGGGAATTTTATGATTCCTGGGTAGATCCCAAAGTTCCGGTAAGGACGGTCTGTCAGAGTACCACATATGTTATTGTTGATGCACATGCTTCATTCTGTTGCCATTGATGTTGTTGTTCCAACTTCATGTTGTCGATGTTGATGTTCCAACTTCATGTTGTCGATGTTGATGTTCCAACTTCTTGTCGTTGATGATGTTGTTGTTCCAACTTCATGTTGTTGATGTTGATGTTCCAGCTTCATGTTGTTCATGATGTTTGTTGACCACCTATTCAGCTAGGGGTCAACTCATGTGCCATGAAGTTTGCATCATCAGATGCACATATGTTCCAGACAGTATTGGTTCTACTTGGGCATTTGATGCCCCAGCACAATTTTTGTAAACGAAATTTTCGCACCCCTGCGTGGGTTAATAATGTAATAAGTCGGCATGAGTCATAGTTAGGTCAGGTACCTTTGGATGTTTCTATTAGGGGAGTTCCTTTCACCGAGGGTTTTTTATCCTCAGGTTGTCAACCGGGCTCTCGGGCCTGGCTGACTTCCCTTGAGTTTTTCCCTCCTCAAATATGCAATAATTTCCTCCAAAGTGGTGAACGACGCTCTAGTGGTCTCGTCCTTGGGTAACCTTTGTTTAGGAATGTTGTAAATGACCATGCTAGACAGTGTAGAAAGTTTCGCGGAATTTCGTCGAGTCTAGATAGGTTTTTTTTAATTAATTAAATTTTTAATAATTTAATTAATTAATTATTTTTTGAGCAAACATTGTAAAAACTCGGTCGTGGGATTTTAATAGGGGTATTTGTGCTCAAAAGAAATGGAACGACACCCCCTACACCCATAGACCAAGTTTCAGCTAGTCGGACAAGTTTTACTATGTCTTTGTCCACTTAGAGTCAGAGTCAGTCAAAACAGCAATTTTAATTGCTAAGGTGACATTAGTCATATGTCAAAATTATTGTAATTATGAGTTAGTGAGTTAGTGGTAAGGTGGCAATGAGCAAGTTAGACCCTCCTAACCTACCCAAAC
>JASDQU010750266.1:0-12531 GCA_032191745.1 Picea mariana
TGTAGGTAGTTGGACAGGTGGCACGATTTCAAGCAGAACCAAAGGAAAGGATCTATCACTTATTTCCTACATAGATGTAGATTGTGTAGGTTTCATTGATGACCGACAAAGCACCAGTGGAGCAATGTTCTACTTGGGTGAGTGTTTAGTATCTTGGCTAAGCAAGAAACAATCATCAATATTCTTATCTACTGTCGAGGCATAGTATATTGCAGCAATGACATGTTGTACACAGGTTCTATGGATGAAACAAACTTTGACAAATATACAGGTTGAGTATGATGAGACCATTCCAATCTATTGTGATAATAAAAGCGCCATCAGTATCTCAAAAAACCTAGTGATGCACTCCAAGACGAAGCACATTCCAATTAAGTATCACTTTCTATGGGAACAGGTTGCAGAGAAGAACATTAGAGTTGAATATGTGGGAACAAAAGAACAAGTGGCATACATCTTTGCAAAACTTCTTCCACGGGAATCCCTTGAGTATCTTTGCCAGAGACTAGGAGTAATTTCTACTCCAAAATGAATGCTTTTGAATGCTTATTTTATATGTCTTAGATGTACACAAGGAAGCACCATAAATAGGAAAAAGGGGGGGAGATTTATCATATGCAAAGGTAAATGCTTGGAGAGAGAGCATAGAGGCATGTTTCCAAGGGGAGTGATTGTCACAAGGGAAGAATGAGTGATATGACTTCAGAGTGATACTCTTTGTCAAAGGGGGAGATATTATTCATTTCAAGTGAAAGAGAGTAATCAGAGGATTATAAACACAAATAAAAATTAAAAGCACGTACATAGGGGGAGTAGCCCCAAGGAGAGTTATGTTAGGGGAAGCAACCCCAAAGGGAGATACCCTTTTCCATTGATGTCAAAGGGGGAGAGATAGAAACATTGATAAAGAGTATAAGCATGACTTTTATCATGACTAAGTGTTGCCATCAATGCCAAAGGGGGATATTGTCAGACTGTTGGCTTAGGTTGATGGATATTTGGTATGGATTGTTGGTTTTCATTGATGTCAAATATTAGAGAGTGATATTGTAGATTGATGTCAACCCTTAGTGATTGATTTTAACCCTTGGAGAAAGTCTAGTAGTGAATTTTGACAACACAAAGGTTTGGGTAATGGGCCCAAGGTTGTTTCATGTATAATGGTATGAGTTTTAATATATTTGAAGGTAAGACTATTCTAGATGGATATTACATGTCATTCCATTTCCATTGGTATGTGGAACGCCACATAGCTCCTCAAGGTTCGAGAGTTATGGCCATGAGAAGTTGGAGAACCCAGGTTTGGGTAATGGACCCAAGTTTGTTTGATGGATAATGGTATGAGTTTTGATATATTTAAAGGAAATACTATTCTAGATAGATAATACATGTCATTCCATTTTTGGTGGTATGTGGAATGTTGTAACACCATGTTTCCCCCAATTTGTAATTAATCATAAAATAGGAATTACCATGCTAAGGCATGTGGACAATGTAAATGTATTATTGTTGAGTTGCCAATAACTGACTGTGGGGGTGAAGCCTTGAAAGTAATAGCCATGATATCACTAGAGGAGAGAAATCAGTTAATGAAGAAAGGACTGGTGGTTGAACAATCAACCACCCCCATGAATGGAAACATGGGCTATCAGCCCGAAGTACCGTAGGGACCTGCAGACCTAAGCTTCCTTCTGACAGAAGGAACATGATAGGTCGAAAAAACTTCCAAGGTAAGAGGGATGCACATGAGAGAAGGGACACCAAACGAGAGCGGAAGCTCGTAAGGGAAATGTGTGAATCTCTCCTAGAGAGCATGATCAAAAGGAAGTGACCTTGATTCTAGATGAGAATCTGATTAAGACTCGTTGAGGTCATAACAGAGAGGGAAACCTCTGAAAGTGTGCAGAGAACAAAACCCGAGAAGAAGCTGAAACAAAGAAATAAATCTTGAGAAATATGAGACCTCCCTGGTGATATCATGGCTTGGAATGGGGGTGGCCAGAGTGCTATTATTGAATGCCTATGAGCCTATGGTCGGGTGGAAGGATGAACACCCACAGTTAGTTGGTTGGCGACAACTTGTAATAGATAAGCGATCTCCTGCCCTGTGCAATTTATCTATAATTGTGTATGAATTGGTTATGCTGTGAATTTTTTCAAGAATGTGCATGTTTTCTTAATAGTTATACTGTATCTCCTTATTCTTATTTAAATTATGTGTTCAAGCAAGTAACGAATTTTCCGGTTTGTACACGTAAATGCCCAAACCCTGTGATGGCTTAAGATAAGATAAGTGGACTGTGAGTTCGTCGACCATGGACACAGTTTCATGTAATCATGTCAACCTTCCTAATCATTTTGAGTCCCTTCAAGGATGAAGTCTATTAAGCTCAAGAGAGGTAGTGAAGTTATGCATAGGATCCCTGCAAGGAAACTAGAGACCGAGACCCACTTAAGTCCTAGACTTGACGAGTGAGCACAAGGGGTGTGCAGAAGACTCTTCTAAGAGTAAATTCTAGGAGAAAAGACTGCAAAGATCTTAAGTCCTTCATCACTGATGAAGCTTAGGAAGGATAGCGAGATTTAAGTAGCGAAAGGAAACATTTCTTTCGTTTGGAAGATGAATGGACGAGATCCTTTCAGGAGGATCTGAGGTCTCTCACAACCGTTAGATTTGAAGAAGGGGTGTAGGCGTTAATGCCTCAACTCATTCAATCTTTGAAAGTTCGGAGAACGTTGGTAACCATCGTATAGGGTACAAATTCTCCAAAACCCTCAAAAACCAAAGTCATTATGTGACCTGGACCATAGATCCAAGGATCTATTAGGATCCACCTTGTCCGTTGGATCGGGAAGAGGGAGCGGTCTGGACCATAGCATATACATCCAGGCAGTAGAAAGGTAGCGCACAGGAAGAATAGATCCGAGAAATTGGATCTGAGCACGTGGACCAACAATCATTGGATCTAGAGGAAGGTGCACGAGGGTTAAACCCTTTGATAGCGCACACGGACATCAGGATATCAGGTATCGAAAGACTAGAGGTGAGGATTCTTTCAAATTCACGAAACATGAAGTCCCGATACAAGAAGGAATTGATCCTAACCGTCCATCGTTGGAGGACAGGTGGCAAAGATCTAGGAGCCATCGGGGTTTTGGACTTCAGGAGATCAGAGGTGAAGACAAGAACAAGTTTGTGAAATAATGAGGACCATCCATTGGAAAGGATGCGTGGTGAGCAGGCAACATTTCGCTGACTCGCGACTTAGAGGGGTCAAAGGGTGGAGTTATTAGAATTCTCGAATCGCAAAATCACGATTCAATCACAGTCATCGAATCATGGGGGTTGTGGGTCTTCGATCTGGAGCATTGGTGTTTTGAAATTTTGGAGAATTGGGAATTGGGAGAAATGGAGGGAGCTACCTCCAAAAATCCCAGAAGGTGAAATCCTGATTCAAGCAAGAAGGATCTGGACCATCGGATCTTGGAGCGTTAGTAACCGTTGATCCAGCATAGGAGAATTTTGACACTTCAGGGATCAGGAGTTCGGGGAATGAAGAGTCAAAGTTGACTCATTTAGAATATCTCGACGGGCAAAGTCATGATGAAATCTGAGCCATTAGATCGTGGAAGAACTAGAACCGTTGGATGGGAAGCTCCGAAATTTTGGTATTTCGGGAGTCGAGAGAATAGAAGTGATTTGCATTGGAATTTCCCGATATTTGAAGTCCCGACACATCCAAAGGATGAGCCTGTGGTCTTGGTGAATGGTCACGTGACTGGAGACAAGGGGAGGAGCTAAAGAATGTTAAGCCCTTATTAGATTTTTGGGATTGGGGATTCAGGGTTGATTCATTTGCAAAGTCTCAAAATATTTGGGAGTTGGGACCCAGTTCCTAGAGGAAAGTCACATCAAGTGCATAGGAGAGAGGGATAACGCTTGCTAGGCCCCTAGTTGGGTTTCAGGATTCAGATATTGGAGTGTTGGAGTTGGATCACACCAGGATTCCTGAAACCATGAAATACAACGCACCGTTAGGATAAGCCAGAGGACACAGGTGGTGGTCACGTAGAGGAAGATACAAGAGGATCTAGCCAGTGCTAAGCTCCTGTCAAAAATTGGCTATCGGGAGAATTGAAGTGGCTCATTCGCAAGTTCCCGATACACGAAATTACGATGTTCCTTTTCATAAGTGTGCAGTCACAGCTGTGGTCGTGTGGAGCAGAGGCTCGTGCTTAGTGCTTAGTCACATAGGTGGAATTTTATAGAAAGGTGTCGTGTATTGTTCGTGAGATTCCAGCAGGGAATCAAAGACCTGCTCCATCTCAACAAAGTTAAGAATGATCCATGACCAAGAGGTCGGATTGGTTCCCTGACTTTCCAAATTAGGAACCATGAATGGAGTTCTTGGCCTTTAAGAAAATCGAAAAAAAAAACTTTATGTCCGGTGTGGTTGTCTGACAAAATGATATCATAGCATGGTTACAACACTTGGCCTGCTTGGGATCATGAAAGATTCGATTGTTTTTCTTTCTTAGAAAAATTTAAGGAAAAGGGCATACTACCCTAACCTATCTAGCAGGGCATGATTCAAACACAGGCCTAGATGGGCCGAAGAACACTCATGAGATTATGTTCACTAAGGTTAAGATGATGCATGTTGAAAGGTAATTCTACCTTTTGAAGAAGGTTTATTATCTGCATCAACTCCCTAAGGAGAAGGACTGCAGAATGAAACTATAATTTGGGAATTCCTACAGAATCCCAGCAAAGGAATTATATTGTCCCTTTGACAAAGTGATAACTACTCTCATAGGAGTAGGGATGTGCTGATCAATATTATTGATGAGACTTAAATGTGAATGATAGAGGTGGAATACATTATGTTATGAAACTAAACGATCCAGACAAGAGACATGAATTGAGTGGTTCTGTTATAGTGTGACAATGTCTACTTACGAAAGTAGGTAGAGTCTCTTGCAATTGAGATGGCTAGTTATGTAAGGATTAAGATCCTCATGAAGAATTCCTTCATGATTAAAGAAATCTGGTAAGGACTGGTAGGATCCTTAGCAAGTTATAATTACTACATTATTAAAAGACTAAACACTGAGTATATAACTCTTCATGGCCAAGAGGACTAATGAAAATATGTAGGGTCAGATTACTTGACCTATAATGGTTAAAACCGACAACAAGGATAATCTATTTAAGCAAGATAACGAGGAGTCCTTTGGGACTGTTGCTAATTCTCAAGAGTGATCCTTGTTGGTTGTTCCCATAAAGAGAGAGAAACGTCTGTATGAATTATGACTATAAGACTAGTCATATGAATGATCGTAACCTCTCACTAAAGAACATTAATGGTGAAACTAAAATATCAATGTAAAAAGGGGTACAAGAGATGCACCTACGTCTATGTGTATACATACTTAAAGGAATAATATGGTTGGAATCCCTCAACTGAGAGGGAAGCTCAATGTTGAGTATCCTGATGAGGCTTGTCATAAGAATGATTGGAATATCCCTGGGAGGGGGATTTGGAAGCCTGATATGTCCATGTGTGTAAATGACATGGAAAAGGTGTAAGCAATAAGCTATCATGATGAATACTTAGCTTTGTTTTATTATGCTTGAGTGAATGGGTTTAATGCATTGTGAAGCTTCTTAAAATGAAGCCTGATATCGATATTAGTTAGGTATGAATGATATTAAACATGCAAATGATGCATGTGTATGATGAAAGAGTATAGTTGTAGGCAGTGGCACTATATGGTTTCCCTAATAAGGGAAATATAAAGCAATAATTTCTCTTGTCCAGATTAAACGAATACTATGGACGCATGGCTGACTTTAGTTTGAAAAGTCATGAAAGTTGTGTTCCAAATAATAGCCTGAGGGGAATGTATTCCATTTCCTCGGGAAATACTAATATAATTAGATGAAAGGGTAAATGAGAAAAGATGCTCTCTTGTCATAATAAGAGACAAATGATTACACCTTTGAGCATCACATGAGAAAGATTGTGAATGATCCTAAGTTGAATGATCTTAAAAGTAAAGATGCATGTGGGATGTGAAATATACATATGGAAACTGCACATAGCCTTACGATTATGAGTATAGCTAAGTACATCATGGATGTAAGTTATCAAAAACCTAGAACATGTGTGGATGCATAATCTGGAATGCGTGTTAGAAATGTATGTCTATGTCCCTTAAAGAATGCTTATTAACAAGATGAAGCTAATTCGAACTTGAAGCCATCACAGATAGTGATGGATGTGCAATAAGAAAGTTGTTTGTTGAAGGAGTTCCCTGTGAAGGAACTGTGTAAGCACTCTGTCAAAAGAACAGAGTCACAACCCTAATGACCACTGAGAATTAAGCAGTAAACCACAAATTTATATGAGTGCACATACATATACCAGAATCTTGGATTACATTTTGAAAGACATCATGTAATGAGTAGAAGACTAATAAATGAATATTGACCATTCTGATAACCGAATGGTAATGTGTTGGATGCACAAGTTCATGACCCATTATGAACAAAGAGTTGTTAATAAAGCATGTTGTTGTATCCCAGAAGGGGTTAGGGTTAGGCCTAACCAAGGCGGATCAAGGAAAAGAGCAGGAAGATCCCAACAGGGAGTAGAATTGCAAAAGTCGAGAAAAGACAGTGAGGCCTCAGAAATAACTCAGTTGGACTGAAAATTCCCAGGGGGTGTAGGAGGAGTTGGAATAATGGGAGAGTCTTCAATTCTTTCCTCGCTGAGTATTATGTTTTCTCTTGGATGAGAAAGATAGTACGCCAATAAAAGTAAAAAGTTCTTGACACCATAAGTGATAAAGATTGTATTGTCGAAGATACAATTGAAGTTTGTTTTTGTTGCACTGTGGAAACATTTGAAGATGTTTATGAATTCGAATATTATGAAACATGCATTTGGTTTAATATTATGACTAATGTAATTATGGCTATGATGATGCATGTTGTGTATATAAATGAATTGGAGATATTGAAGAAGACAGTTGCCAATGATGGGCAACCTCAAGCAGAGGGTGACCATGGAAGGCTAGGGTCAAAACATTGTTGACAGGACTGTGAAAATCCTGCTTAAGCACTATTGATGAGGTAGAGATCAGAAAGAGAGTGCTAGTAGCCAAGAACCAGTATAAAGATATTCATGCCTATGTGGCACAAGGTATGAAGGGATTTGGTAAGAACCCCTTCTGAAATATTTTATTGACTTAATGTTAGGAATGAACTTTGAAAGGTAGTTGTATGCCTTGGATACCCAAGTAAGGTATGACTCAGAAAGGAGAACCTGAATGATGGAGGTATGAAACTTTGGTAGTAAACACTGTTTGTAACCCTTGGAAGAATTCATGAACTGATATGTCATGAATGCATTGACAATCAAGGAATGCGTAAAGGAATTCATGTGAAACTTTTGAGTTCATATGTACTGATTTGGGATCGTGATCGGCCTATAGCACGAAGCATGGTCCTATTTTAAGAGTGAATGAAAATGAATAGGCCATGTGGTGAAGATGTTGGTTAAATTCCAACACACCATGGCCAAGAACTTGTCATAAAGTGTGACAAACTTGAAATCAATGCAAGGGTGCATTTGGTATGAATGTGGCCACGAATGTTGGTGCATTCAATAAAATCAATTGATATCCAAATTATATTTTGAAAATTTGGTAGGATGGAATGATGCATAGGTAAGGGATGATGTATCCTTTCTCTTTGTATCCTTGAATAGATGAAATGACTTGGACTGTTAGTATACTTGATTTTGAAAAAGGTAATGTGCACAAAAACTAACAATTTGTTTGGTTGTGTAAAGAATGAAATTGTAGGGAGGAAAGGGTGTTGGATATGGCAGTGTTGTAAGTCCATAAGGAAGACTGATTTCCTGCTAAGCCAAACTGAAAGGATTGGTATTTCCTTTTTGAGAAAGTAAATTTAATTGTTAGTATGCACAATTATGAAATTGTTGTGACGATGTTGTAAAGGTGCAATAAAATGTATATGCATGGAAAATATAACAAATTGTTTGGTTGATTGAAGTTGAAAGTGCAGGAAGCAAAGGGATATTGGATATGGAAGAATTGTAAGCTCATAAGGAAGGCCAATTGCCTGCTGAGCCAAACCGTTATGGGAAGGAAAGTCCCATAATTATGAATCTGGTTGCTGTGCGGAAAAAATATGAAAACAAATTGTGGAATGGGAAATTTGTAGGTGACAAATTTGCAATAAAATTTTGAAAGTTAGAAATTATAATGATGTCTCATGAATCTTATATACCTGTGATACAGGTGAGAAGAAAATATCTGTCCAGAAAGGACAGATGAAGGCTGTCAAAGCTGAAGATGATGAACATGGCTACTAATGAGCCATGAAAACCTCGTGATAAGCCATGATCGCCTGAAAATTATTGTGTTGAGGTAACACAAGATGGAGGGATGCCTCGGTAGAAAAATTTTGAGGGATGCATCGAATGTAAGACTTGATAGAGTCTCTAAAAATTTTACTGTGCGAGAAAACCTTGGCAGGGAAAGATGGATCACCCAAGGGATTGTATAGCAGTGAAGGGGATGCCTGAGCCTGGGCCTGGAGTGTGAGTGACCGCAAGGAAGAGGAGACCTTAATAGTTATTGTAAACTATTGGGATCATGCACACGGTGGGTATTTCTTCTTGTGCAAGAAAACCTTGGCAAGGAAAGATGGATCACCTGAGGGACTGTATAGCAATGAAGGGGATGCCTGAGCCTGGGCCTGGAGGGTGAGTGACCACAAGGAAGATGAAACCATGATAGCTCTTGTGAACTATTGAATTGGAATAATGCACCCAATGAGTATGTTAAGGAAAGAAATGATCCTGGATAACAAAACATCCATGTGGATACAGATACACAAACTGGAAAGATAAGTATTGTGCTAAGAGTATGAAACTTCTCCTAGAATTTTTTTTTATGCAATGTTTTCGCATAAGACTATGATTAACGTGCTTGTTGTCCAAGAATTATTGAAAGTAGGTCAACAAGACTAAGGGTCTGAGAAAGAACCTGACTGAGAAAGAAGGATTGAGATTTGTGAAACAACTGAATGAGAAAGGCATGCCTGGTGTTTTTGAGAAAGAACACCGAGAACGGTGTTCCTTTAATTGGGAGGGAATTGTAACACCCTATTTCCCCCAATTTGTAATTAATCATAAAATAGGAATTACCATGCTAAGGCATGTGGACAATGTAAATGTATTATTGTTGAGTTGCCAATAACTGGCTGTGGGGGTGAAACCTTGAAAGTACTAGCCATGATATCATTAGAGGAGCGAAATGAGTTAATGAAAAAAGGAATGGTGGTTGAACAATCAACCACCCCCATGAATGGAAACATGGGTTGTCAGCCCGAAGTACCACAGGGACCTGCAGACCTGAGATTCCTTATGAAAGAAAGAACAGGATAGTTCGAAAAACCTTCCAAGGTAAGAGGGATACACATGGGAGAAGGGACACTAGACGAGAGAGAAAGCTCGTAAGGGAGATGCACAGAGCTCTCCTAGAGAGCATGATCAAAAGGTCATGAGCTTGATGTTGGACGAGCATCTGATTAAGACTCATTGAGGTAATAACAAAGAGGGAAACCTCTGAAAGTGCACAGATAACAGAACCTGAGCAGAAGTTGAAACAGAGAAAGAACTCTTGAGAACTACGAGAGCTCCCTAGTGATATCATGGCTTGGCACGGGAGTGGCCAGAGTTCTAATATTGAATGCCTCTAAGCCTATGGTCAGGTGGAAGGACGAACACCCACAGTCAGTTGATTGGTGACAACCTGTAATAGATAAGTGATCTCCTGCCCTGTGCAATTTAGCTATAACTGTGTATGAATTGGTTATGCTATGAATGTTTTCAGGAATGTGCATGTTTTCTTAATGGTTATACCGTATCTCCTTATTATTATTTAAATTATGTGTTCAAGCAAGTACCAAATTTGTCAGTTTGTACATGTAAATGCACAAGCCCTCTGATGGCTTAAGATAAGATAAGTGGACTGTGAGTTCATTGATCATGGACACAGTTTCATGTACGCATGTCAACCTTCCTAATCGTTTTGAGTCCCTTGGAGGATGAAGTCTATTAAGCTTAGGAGAGGTAGTGTAGTTATGCACAGGCTCCTTGCGGGGAAAGTAGAGACTGAGACCCACTTAATTCCTAGACTTGACGAATGAGCGTAAGGGGTGCGTAGAAGACTCTTCTAAGAGTCAAGTCCAGGAGAAAAGAGTGCAAAGCTCTTAAGTCCTTCATAAATGACGAAGCTTAGGAAGGATAGAGAGATTTAAGTAGCGAAAGGAAACATTTCTTTCATTTGGAAGATGAATGGATGAGATGCTTTCGAGAGGATCTAAGGTCTGTCACAACCATTAGATTTGAAGAAGGGGCGTAGGCATTGACGCCTCGACTCCTTCAATCTTCGTAAGTTTGACAGATGTTGGTAACCATCGTACAAGCGACGGATCCTCTGAAACCCCCGAAAACCAAAGTCGTGATGTGACCTGAACCGTATATCCAAAGATCTATCGGGATCCACCTTGACCATTAGATTAGGCAAAGGGAGCGATCTGGACCATAGCATATACATCTAGGAAATAAAAAGGTAGTGCACAGGAAAAATAGATCTGAGCACGTGGACCAACAGTCGTTGGATTTGGAGGAAGGTGCACGAGGGTTAAACCCTTTGATAGTGCACAGAAACATCGAGATATTGGGTATCGAAATACTAGAGGTGAGGAGTATTTCAACTTCAAGAAACACAAAGTCCCGATACAAGAAGGAATAGATCCTAATTGTCCATCATCGGAGGATAGGTGGCGAAGATCCGGGAGCCATCAGGGTCTTAGACTTCGATAGATCATAGGTGAAGACAAGAAAAATTTCGCGAAAGGAGAATTCATGAAATAATCAGGATCATCCACCGGAAAAGATGCATGGCGAGCAGGAAGAATTTCACTGACTTATGAATTAGAGGGGTCAAAGGGTGGAGTTGTTAGAATTCCCGAATCGTGAAATCGTGATTCAATCACAGTCATCGGATCACAGGGGTTGTGGGTCATCGATATAGAGAATTGGTGTTTCGACATTTTGGAGAAATGGAGGGAGCTACCTCCAAAAGTCCCAGAAGGAGAAATCCTGATTCAGGTGAGGAGGATCTAGACCGTCAGATCTTGGAGCGTCAGGAACCATTGATCAGGCATAGGAGAATTTCGACACTTTGGGGATCGGGAGTTCGAGGAATGGAGAGTCAAAGTAGACTCATTTAGAATATCTTGATGTGAAAATTCGAATCGCGATCTAAGCCGTTAGATCATTGAAGAACCAGGACCATTGGATGGGAAGCTACGGAATTTCGGTATTTCGGGAGTCGGGAGAATAGAAGTGATTTGCATCGGAATTTCCTGATATGTGAAGTCCTAATGCATCCAAAGGATGAGCCCATGTTCATGGTGAATGGTCACGTGAGCGTAGACAAGGGGAGGATATAAAGAACGTCAAGCCCTTATCAGAGTTTCAGGATCGAGGATTCAGGGTTGACTCATTTTCAAACTCCTAAAATATTTGGGAGATGGGACCCAGTTCCTAGAGGAAGGTCACATCGAGTGCATAGTAGAGAGGGATAGTGCTTGCTAGGCCCCTAGTAGGGTTTCAGGGTTCATCGATTGGAGTGTTGGAGTTAGATCGCACCAGGATTCTTGAAACCATGAAATGTGACACGCCATTAGGATAAGCCGGAGGAAACTAGTGGTGGTCACGTAGAGGAAGATACTAGAGGAGCTAGCTAGTGCTACGATCTTGTTGGAAATCGTCTATCAAGAGAATCGAAGTGGCTCATTCGCAAGGTCTCGATACACAAAATTGTGATGCACCTTTTCATAAGCATGCGGTCACATCCATAGTCGTATGGAGCTAAGGCTCGCGCTTAGTGCTTAGTCACATAGGAAAAATTTTATAGAAATGGTCACGTGAGCGTAGACAAGGGGAGGATATAAAGAACGTCAAGCCCTTATCAGAGTTTCAGGATCGAGGATTCAGGGTTGACTCATTTTCAAACTCCTAAAATATTTGGGAGATGGGACCCAGTTCCTAGAGGAAGGTCACATCGAGTGCATAGTAGAGAGGGATAGTGCTTGCTAGGCCCCTAGTAGGGTTTCAGGGTTCATCGATTGGAGTGTTGGAGTTAGATCGCACCAGGATTCTTGAAACCATGAAATGTGACACGCCATTAGGATAAGCCGGAGGAAACTAGTGGTGGTCACGTAGAGGAAGATACTAGAGGAGCTAGCTAGTGCTACGATCTTGTTGGAAATCGTCTATCAAGAGAATCGAAGTGGCTCATTCGCAAGGTCTCGATACACAAAATTGTGATGCACCTTTTCATAAGCATGCGGTCACATCCATAGTCGTATGGAGCTAAGGCTCGCGCTTAGTGCTTAGTCACATAGGAAAAATTTTATAGAAA
>JASDQU010750266.1:12833-36071 GCA_032191745.1 Picea mariana
AATTTCTAATTATGGAAAGTGGTTAACCCTAAAAATGAGGAAAATAGGTTAAGTGACCTATAAATGGGTTAAGTGGCCTAGAAATAGGTTAAGTGACCTAGAAATGGGTTAAGTGACCTAGAAATGGGTTAAGTAACTTAGAAGATGGAGAGTATAAATAAGAGTCAAGGCTCTCTCATTTTACATCACACTTGATCATATTGAATATATATAGGTGACTGAGGTAACCAAAGGATATCTAAGCCTAATTTCAGAGGGAAGGTGAAGAAAAGAAGGCCAGAATTCAAGGGAGGATAAATTATTTTGATGATGGTTTCTAAGGTATGTTTATTTACA
The DNA here is from genome assembly GCA_032191745.1 of Picea mariana. Classification (NCBI taxonomy): domain Eukaryota; kingdom Viridiplantae; phylum Streptophyta; class Pinopsida; order Pinales; family Pinaceae; genus Picea; species Picea mariana. The sequence continues at coordinate 13,170 of JASDQU010750266.1, forward strand.
GGCCATCTCACCATTTTCGCATTGAATTTTCTTATAGAATGATTAAAAGGGTGAAATTGATATGATGTTGAGGAAACATATCCAAGTATCTGTGGTAAAAAATTCAACTTGTGGGTCATTGTATTTTTAGAGTTACACTTCGTGGAAAATGGGGTTTGTGGCTAGTCCTGAAACTAGTCTAAAACAGGTGTTTCGAGTAAAAACGTCATAAATTATTCCTAATAGATCCAAATTAAGTAAACCCAAATGTTTTGGTTAGAGTAATGTCTATAGTATTATTTTTAACATTTTCATATCGATCCAACAAATATTCCATGCGGGGAACGCTCTATAAGGTCGCTCTCTAGAATAATCCAGAATTCAGCAAGGTATGCCATTTTTTATATAACTCCTTTTCTGAGAGGTTCCAAGTAGTGACACTTGGAGGAATTTCATAAAACACACTGAATAACATTGTATATCATTTTGAGATATTTATTCATTACTGGTACATAGTTATGATTATTTCAAGTTAGGGTTGTTGACTAATCCAAAACTAGTCATGTGAGACTAAAGAAAAGTTTGATGAAAATGCTAGTCTCTTGTTGTTAAAGTTAAGGAAGGTTTGGATGCATGTGATCATATACACCAGGTCTAATACAGAGTTACAAATCATATTTGTATGATTAAATTGATTAGGGATTTTGGTTGAGGTACATTTTGGGTACATGGTTGAGACAAGTAGTTGATGAGTTGGCACATACATGAGGTGTATATTTGATGATGTTGGTACATCTTGATGATTCAGAGTTGATGAGTAGTTGATACATTATTGGTGCATACTTGGTACATGGCTGGAGGCACTTGTTAGTATTATTGTTGACACATGGTTTATGGATGATGTAGCATACTTGTATTGGTATATTATTAGAAGCAAATATTGATATTGGTGATGATTATGAGTTGTTGTGTTATGCTTGGTTTATGCACATATTTGAGAGTTGTCTTGGTGATTGATCTTGGTAAGTAGATCTGATTTGGTTGATAAGATTGATGAGACAGGTTGTTGTGATAGGTTGTTTGGACAGGTTGTTGTGACATGTTATTTGTACAGGTTTGGTGCATGGTTGATGCACTTGTTCATGGTACAGGTTGAGGTACAGGTTTGGGCATGGTTGATGCACTTATTCAAGGTACAGTTTGAGGTACAGGTTGGTGCATGGTTAATGCACTTGTTTATGGTACAAGTTGATTACAGGTTTTGGTATAGGTTGATGCATGCTTCAAGTTATTTGTACAGGTTGTTGATTACAGGTTGATTGGTACAGGTTTACAACAATATGTCTCATATTGATAGTGTGGTAGTGGTTCCATAATTCTACTTATAATTCAGGGAGGTTGGATGGGGAAAGGACATGTGGTTGTAGCCACCTCCCAGTTGTAGACGGAGAACATAGCGGGTTGAAGCCTCCTTCTGGCTATAGCTAGAGAATAGGGGAGTTGGAGCTTCCCTCAGGTTGTAGCCTGAGAAACAAGGGGGTTGGAGCCCCCTTCCAATTGCAGTTGGAAAACAAATCAATTTGGTGCTTCCAATGAATGTAATTCTTCAAGACATATAAGAAAAATCATTCTGTGGTTTTCTCCCACTTTGGGTTTCCACGTAAAACATTGGTGTACTATGTATGTGTATGAGTGTTCATTCGTTCATTGATTATTTACTCTGCAGTTATTGGATGATAATGCTAAATTGATATAACACTTGGATTATATGGTTAAAAATGATTAAATTTCTCTATTATTGATTCACCGCCCCTCTCAGTAATCTAATACACATATCCTGACACAAGCTTCTAGACCCTCTTTTCGCTCTACTTTGTTAATATAACGACCTAGAGAGTTCCCTATGGCCCTAAGGATCTCCTCATTCCAGCAGTGTGTTGAGGGGTCCTAAATCCCTTTTAACTCAACAGTAGGAACCAAACCCGTCATCGAGGCCCAATTAGACTCTGCAGCATTTGATAGTGAATTGGTTCTCCAGATCTTCCGATCCGACCAAAATAATAGATGGGCTTTACGTTTTCTTTTGAAGGTTCTCTCCTTCAGTTCAAACATTCTTCTTTTTTTGTATTTTCTCTTAAGTGGGACTGATATAATATGAATCTGGTATAAACCAACTAAGTGACAAAGTGGGAACAAACTTAACTACTGGAGAGGAGGTTGAGCTCAGGATAACCCTTACTCTAACATGAAAATAGTGATTTTCTACCACAGGCATAGTACTAATACGTTAACCATGCGAATATACCAATTACTGTATGAGATACAATATATCAGAAGAAAAACATGCATGCAATAAACAATAGAAAGTAAAATAATTCACTCAACTCTAATCATCAATCACATAATAACACAACGACTTATTTTCATCATTTAAAGAAAATAACTATAAAACATTGCATCATATAACTTATCAATAGATTTAGTAGCTCTTACTCGTTACAACATTCATTCATGAGACGAAATAAGAAATAGTTCTTCTCCACATCCAATCACGCATGCATTTGATGAAAACACAACTTGTCTCTTGTCCTAAAATGACTTCTCAATTAAAGGAAGCTCTAAAATAGTTCGTAACAAAACCAAAAGTGAGGGTCATAGCAGCAACCATCAACCTTTAACTAATCGATCGATGCTCTTATTTATAACATAAAATTAACTTAAAATAACAACTAACATGTAGATCAACAAAACAAAATTCACCACATGGCATTCTCTCCTATGAGTTTTTCTATGAGTCATCTCAAGATATCACTTAAGAGGGTGACTCTTATTGTACTCTGACCACTTGATGAACAGATCCTTGTAGGTGTTGTCGTATGGGAATCTATGTTGTTCCATCAGAGCCAAGTGAATCTCTCTTATATCTATCGCATGTTCCTGATACTTGACTATAATGGTACTTAACTGTTGCAACATAGCCCTAGATTTGATCAGGTGTTCCATAAATTGTCTCACCTAAACTGGCATCGTGTTTGTCACCTTTTCTATTTCTTTGGCCCATGATGAATCTTGCTTGGTCTACGATATGACTATGTCGCGCAAGTCGACAAAGTCATCGGGCATGCCAAACTCGAGGAGTCTGATGTCTTTCGTCACCCGATTTATTTTCATCCATTGTTTCTCACACTTGGCCCATTTTTCTTGGACTTCTTGATGGGGTTCTCGGGACATATTGACCCAATACTCAACCAATTTACTTATGCAGTCAATTCTAATTTCCATTAGCACCCCGATGCCATTCTCTTCGGTGTCTTGGCCCTTTTTCACCATGCTGATATATTCGATTCTTTCCATGGCCTATTGTGCTTTCTCATACCACCTCTCCATGTCTTTGCATGTCGCAAGTATCATGAGGGTGTCTTCCTGAAGCTCGACTATCCTTGTAGTGAATAGGTGTCGTTCATATGTAAACTTGTTGTAGGCCTCCTTGAATTTTTTCCTTAGGTATACCGCGGCCTTTGTGGTCTCCTGGTAATACTTTTCCAAGTGGCACAAATGTTCCAATTCCTTTAAAGAAGAAACCATCTCCTCTTCATCCCTTTTATCTCTATCTAGGGTGGCATTTGTGATTACCATCCCTACGCCAATAAGTTCAGATGTTTTAGCATGCTCTTTGTTGATCAGGTTTTCCTCAGTATTAACAAGGATGGAGTGATCTAAAGTGATCCTCCTCTTCTTGGTGGTTCTCTGGATGATAGCCTTCCTTTTTCAATCATAAATGATGGCATGTATGTTGAATACTTTGTCCACGGATTCGGGGATTTGTTGATCTCCCCAGGTGAGTGTATTCCCCAGACTCTCGATGGTATGTACTTGTTCAAGGCTGCGTTCTTGAGTTTTCTCCCTGTTCTCTGAAGGCCCGACTTCTGTCTGTCGCTCATCGGGAGTTTGAGTACTGATTGAAATTGAGGCATCAGGAGTTTGATAGGTACTTACTTGATCAATAGCCATTGATATGTTGACTTCCTACTGTCGAACTCCTTCTTTTGGTTCATCTAACCCTAACTCATACTTCAGACCGTCCTCTTGGATTTCCAGTGCATTGGGCAGCTCGGTGTCTAGGCTGCTCTCAACTTCTTGCTCATTTTATGGAAGCCCATGAAATTGAGCATTAGTAAGAGGGGAAGATGTCTTCTCTGGTTCCTTTTCTTATTCAATATGTACAGGGGTCACAAGAGATACTTCTGGGCTATCATCATCATCATAGAGATTTATAAACTCACTTAAGGGGTTTGATGCAGTGGTCCTCCCCGATGCTCCGACTATCTCTGGCTAAGCTGAAACACCTTTCGACAATCCGACCGGTGGGGTTGTGAATTTAGGGTCATCTAACCTAGTAATTTCATCAAGGTATATGAATTTAAGGCTACTTGGTCCCGTCTGGATTTCATCCGGGTTGTTGACAGGGAGCCTTGTCATATTTATGATGTCCAGGTCATCTTGAAGCTAATCAATTATCTTTTGTGCATGTTCTAACATGAGTAACCCCCCTCCCATGCATCCTAAGCCTCGGGGGGACTTCTATATTGCACTAGGGTTTTCAGGGGAATCTTTGTTGTTTCGGCCGCTACCTGGGGGCTTCTGCTACTTCAATTGCTATCATTTCTTCCCTGGCCCTGAGGGCCCCTTCAACTGATTGTTCTATGATCATCGTCTATTCATCTAGGCTCATGGATATGAACCTGGTCATCTTAGGCTTGGCCATCCTTGCCACAACTTCATCCCAATCCTGATCATTTTCCGTGAAGACCTCATCTTCAACCTTGTCATGGGCGTATGGCAAACAGGACAATACTTGCGATGTGTGATTCAAGACTAGACCCCTTGGGTCATGTTTGCGAAAATGACCTGTCTGGAATAAGAAATCCAAGTGGCTTAGTCCTTCCTACTTTTCTTGAGTGGTGTCTTTTACTAGGTAGAAAACTATATGGAATTCATAAGGTATAAATTCTCGCTTCTTATCCTTCACCAGGGTAGCGTTGTAACCTTGCAGGATGGTCTGGTAACAGATTTCCCCCACAACAATCTAGTAAGGGACATGTGTTGGTAGGAGATGAGGTGCCCCAGTGGCCCTGAATACCCTAATGTAGGTATCACATTCGTGTAGATACCAGTGGCCGACCTTTGCTATCACCTTTTTTTCCGAAGCCAATAGCCTCAGACACTCTTTATTGAAAAGAGTAAAATGAATGCATGTGATGAATTCATAACAGATGAGGGATTATGATTTTTTGTACCTGTTCTCCCATAAAATGCTGAAGTAAACATGGACCAAGAGTTCCAAGACTTACCATCTCAAGTTCATGCCAACAAAGACATTTTTGGTGTATATGACGTCTAGTAAATACGAAGCCATGTAGAAGGATGGAGTCTCTCCTTCTTTCAGCGGCTGAGCCTGTTGTATGCATATTCTCAGCTGCTTTGAAGTGATGGTTCCCTAGTTGAAACCTCTTCCCGAAATGGCCACTATGTAAGCTAGAGGCAGCCATGCCTCAGAAAACCTTGAATAGTCTTTCTCCTCATACAACCAATAGATGAGGGCCATTATATAGATATACCACACCCTTAAGTTGGTCATATGGTACCAGCCGGAGGTCCGATTGGTGTATTTTTTATCTTCTCTCCACCATGAAGCCATCACCCGGCCAGTGTTGTGGCGCTCACATAAATTACGATTAAATCAGTGTTTAGCCTCTCTTCTAGGTCTCTAATATTGTAATAACTCTGCACCTCTACTGGAAGGAAAACCCCGACACACTTGCCATTGACATTGTTAATCAAACATTTTTTGTGTGTCTGTGTGGTTGATGAGCCACTTTAGGAGTTCTATGCAAAGGAACACTGGATTTCTTCTTGCCACCATGTGTAGGTATGATATTCAAATATTTGGAAAAACTTCATCGTCAAGCTTTCTCATATCGGGGTCGTTGTGCAAGATATATCCTGGGAATTCTTCCCGATTGATCTTCTTGAAGAGATATCCCTAGTGAGGGAGTACCACCTTGGTCCCTATGCTTGCCTCTGTATCTCCAAAGGCCAGATATTGACTGAAAACCTTCTTGGTAGATGTCCTGATGATTGGTTCTGGCCTTCGGGCAAACTCTAATTGTTTTGCAGCCATTGGGGAAGAGCCTTCTTCTACTTCTGGTTCCTTTAGCTTCAACGCTCTCAGAGATCACCTAGTGGTTGGTTTTCTTAGAGGCATTGTTCCTACAATTGAAACAAATCATTTAGAGACTGCGTATAGAGAAACACTGGATAAAATACATATATGAAGGGCAAGCACAGAAAATCTAGACTGGTACATACCTGTAAAGCTTGCTAACTAGTTATTTGATACTCATGGCATCTCGACTGCTTTAAATTTCTTGTGTCACTCCTCTGGATGCTCTAAAACTCCTTTACACGTAGAATGGTTTCATTTACAGTGGCTCAAGATAATTTAAATGGGGAAGAACTTACTGTGTCGCATCGACCAATTAATTTGGGTTATGAGTGAAATTCAAACAAATCTACCATCGAATCTATGCAAATTTAATTCATCGTGGATTGACAGCGGAGACACAGAGGGTGATGTGTTCTATCGGTAATTTCAAACGACCTTTTTGATTCTCACACAAATTAACAACTAATGCACGATTTGGAATTAATTAGTCCCTTAAATGCTCCGAATCTAAACGTATCTAGCGCTAAAATGTCCCATCGTGTCGCTTTCCTAGTGGGTGGATCGGGGATCGACAATGTGTTATGGATTTTTTCATTGATATCCTTATGTGAAAAACCTCTGACGCTGATCGTTTTCATCATATGGTGATGACATGGAAAAATTGGCTTGGGACACGTGGCAATGAAGACCAGTAACTTAACTCGCAAGTATTAGTTAGAGTTGGTACTTTCTTCAAGTTGTGTGTTATTAAACTAAACCTAGGATCATCGATGATGAAAAGGTATCGAGGATCTGAGATCCGGGATAAACCTATCGCGTATTTTCCTTAAGGTTAGGGTCTTCAAAAAATTGTTGATGCTGAAATGCTTCGGGAATTGGTGATTGGGGAAAACTCCTTAGCGTGGTCGCAATGTTCATCGTGATTCAGTTTTCTCTGATTCTGACAAGTGTGTCAGGTATCGGCTATCAACAATATTGTTTCCTTTTCTTTTAAATGTTACTCCCTTTGCCTTTTACCGATGTCGAAGGGGATCGATGGTCGGAAATCTTCGTATGTGATACTTGTCGTGAAACAAAAGCTTCCTTTCGTCGATACTGGTGAAGATCAACGCTCGGCGACTGAGGTTTTTCGAGTGATTCCTTTTTACCCTTTAATTTCTTCCAATGCCGAATATTTGAGCGCGTCGGGTGAAGTGTTTTGGCTGTTGATTCCTTATTTAAGTGTTAATTATTTTTAATTCATGTGGTTTTATAGAGTTAAACAAACCTGAATACTGATGAAAGTCAAGAGAACAAGAAAAAACAAAACATTTCTCAAAAGAAAAATCGAATTCAGACAGTGCAAAGACCAAGTGGCACCCACAAAGTGAAAAATTGACATAGGCTTTTTAGGGTGTGTTGATTTCTCAACAAATGGAGACTTACTGGGTGAAAGAAGAAACTTTGATCCTTCTATTGAGCACTCAACATAGCCTAAAAGGTCTATGTCAAATTTTTACTTTTTGGGTACCACTTGATCTTTCGCACTATCTGATTACGCTTTAGTATGAAACTGTTGCCTATGCTTATCATTTGTGTTTTCATGTTGAGTCGTTTAAAGTCTGCTTGAGCACGTGAAAATCATCTTAACTTTAAAAGGGACTAACATTTACTTAAGGAATCGACAGTCGAAACTTTTCCCCGATGCGCTTAGGAAATTCAACATCGGGAAGGATTAAAAGTGACGAAAACCGCTCGAGAAAACCAAAATAGCTAAGCATCGATCTTCATCTTTGTCGACAGAAGAAAGTCTCTCATCTCCATGAATAAGCTTCACTAAAGATATTTCCGAAGATCGATCCATTCAGTATTGTCAAAAGATTAGAAGAATAAGTGTTGAACGAAAAATGAAATAATAATTGCCGACCGTCAATTTCCGAAAAGTCAACAGGGTCGGGAGTCTCAAAGGACGGTAACCCACGAAGAAAAATACGTGTTAATTTTAATTTTGAATGTCAATCCCCGACACCATCCCGACATCAGCTGTCGCAATATCTATCTCTTTTTATCTCGTTCAACGTGAACGAAGTCCCGAGTGTAATCCTTACGCACAAGCCGAGTTCTAGATTTTATTTTTAATAAGCCCCGAGTCAGTGACGCCACATCAGCATCAATCGGCATCAGAATTTTCTAAAGGAAAATATCAACGAACTTACAAAATAAATCAGAACAACGATAACTATAAAATCACATCATTTACGAGAATCTTAGATGAAAACATGGTAGATTTACATACAAAGAGGAAACACGATACATTCAACTGCTATGACTAGAATCCTTTTAGGAAAAACATTTTCAAAATTTCATATATTAAGGTTTCCACCAAGCTCAGGTTACATACAGATAAACACCACCGACACCTTCACTAATCGACCCGGTTACATCGAGAACGTGGAAAAAAAAACTCACGGCAAACCGAGAAAACTATCAAGCGTCACTTCTGAGAATACAAAACAAGAGTCTGCCCATCATGTATCTCCTGCACACAGAACTTCTCCTGGAATGCTCCTCACGCCTTGCAGTGTTTTCATTTTCTCCTTCCCCATCGTCCTCTGTGCTTCACATAGTTGCACGATCATATCTTGTTCTTCCTGAAGTTGTCTCTTGAGCCAATTTATACTTCCTTCGCAACCTTGCGGTGTCGATACCTCACGGTTCTTCACTGCCAACTTTCTCCGCAATTCTCTATTTTCTTGAAAAAGTTTGGGTATGGAAAGTTGTGCCTGCTCTAGTTGTTGGTTGGAGTTTCCATCATTAGAACTGGATGTCTTTGTATTTCACATACGACTCCCACTTCCTCGATTGGCATTCTCGATAGGCTCTAACCAGGTAGCATACATCATGAATTCCTCAGCGGCCAGATGAGCACCTAGCTTAGTCGAGATATGTTCTCCTCCTCCCACCTTTGTATCTTTTCTGGGCCTTCCCCTCCTCCTCGGTGCCTTCTTTTGTGAGGGAATGACCTCCAACATGTGTTCTTCAAGCATAATTTTCTCCGCTTCTACCTCTGACATCGTTTCCGAGAAAAGGTAGGACCCCCCTTTTGAAACCTTAGAGACGCTCGATGCCAAAAGAAAGAGTCCCAGGCACATTGGGGCTCAGACCTATCACTCCAGCTGCCTCATAAACCCCATCCCTTGTTTTAATGGGATCCCATAGTGCGAGAACATATTTTCTTAGACGTCTGCGGCTGAATAAAAGACTATGACACAAAGTTTTTGCTAGAATTGAACTTGCAATACCAGCGCTACTAATGTATAAACTTGGTTGATGCGTAGAACCCCCACAGAACCTCTAGAATTTATAGTAGAGTGGGGATGCAAAATAGAATGTGCCAAGAAACATTCATGACTCATGATGGGATGTCTTAAAGGATTAACACATCACAGTTGCCTGATGGATACAATCCAGAATGCATGAAATGTTGCCGATCGGAGTTGTAGGGAATATACAGTACGATCATTCCAATCTCTTTAATCTCCCTAGCTTCTATTATTAGTGAATGATAGTTGACACACTTGGTGATACGGCTTCCGGAGGAGAACTTGCCTCAACTTGAGGCATTTAACGACTTCCTTATTACGGTATCCAACCTTTTGGGACTGTATGCTCACTTTCAACACACGTTCGACTCTGGCACCCTTTCCCAACCCCAAGGGGAAATCAGCCACTGTAATGGTTTCGATGCTCGTATCTGTCGTACCTAATTTTCCACGCTATGGTGCATGGATGTAACTCATTTAAACTGAAGAGGAGCAGCAGCACAGACAAAGATATTACTGGTCATTTAAAAGGGTTATTGGGATCACGTAAGTATTAAACAATCGAGACTAATGAGTTCTATAGGTACGCATCAATTTGTTTTTTTTTTTTACATCTTACTATGCTTTGCCTGATAAAAAAATTCCAAACTATTTCAATCCAAATTGCAGGAAAGATCCTTCCGACTACCGAACAAAGTTTTCTTCGTAACCTCACTGAGAAACCCGAAAGAAACATCGAAGCAAAATCAACAAAGCAATGAAGGACATAAGACTCTTCGAATTCGGCACCCCTGACAACTTTGTCGACCTGTGCGAAATAGTCGAGTTGCATGCCAAGAAAGGTTTGCTATGGGCCGAAGAGATCGCAAAGATGACCGACACAGTGCCAGGGCAAGTGCGACGATTCATGGAGCATCTGATTAGAGCTTGAACCGTGCTACAACAGTTGAACTCCATTCTAGTAAAGTATCAGACGCATGCAATGGACATTAGAGGAATACATGCGGCTCCAATGGAACAACACAAATTTCCATGGGCCCAAACTTGTGAAGATCTGTTTGTTAGTTGGTCTGAGTACGAGAGAAGTCACCCTTTTTCAAGAGATATTTCAGGCTGACTGATCAAAGAAGCTATTAGAAGATGATGCCACATGGCGAATTTTGTTTTTCTTAAACTGCACTTAGCCGTTAATTTTAGTTGAACTTTACATTATAAATAAAGACATCAACTAGTTAGTTAAAGGTCGATGGTTGTTGTAAGAACTCTTTCTTTTTGGTTGTTAAGAATTATTTTGAAGATGCTATGAATTGAGAAGTCCTTCTGGACCAGAGACAAGTTATTTTCATCAAATGCATGTGATTCGACATGGAGAAGAACTATTTCCTATCTCGTTTCATGAATGATGTTGTAATGAGTACGAGCTATTTAATCTATTTTCAAGTTATCTGGTGCAATATTTTGTTGTTCTTTACTTTAAATGATGAAGATGAATCGTGGTGTTAACATGTGATGAATGATTATGGTAGATGAATTATTTTTCTTGCTGTCATCTTATTTGCATATGTGTTTTCTTTCTGATATTTAGTTTCTCAGATAGTGATTGGATGCTCACATGGTTAATGTATTAGTACTAGGCTCATGGTATAAAATTGTCATCTGCGTGCTTGAGCAGCGGGTTATCCCAAGCTTAGCCTCTTCCCAGCAGTTTAAAAACTTAATCCTATTTGTTATCAAGTTGGTTTATACTGGCTTTCATCTCTCATACCAGTCCCATCCAAGATAAAATACATAAGAGAATAGTCCTAACTGAAGGAAGAGCCTTCACAAGAAAACACAAAGCCCATTGATATTTTGGCCGGATCTCAAGATCTGGAGAACCATTCCATTGTTAAATGTTGCAGAGTCTAATTGGGCCTTGGTGGCAAGCTTGGTTCCTACTATTGAGTCAAGGGATTTAAGACCCATCAACACCATCCCCGGGCTCGGATGATGCAAAAAATGATTAGGAACTTAACTGATTTTCATCAGAGCTTGTTTTACCTTTACATTTGGAATTTCTCTGGTTGATGCACCTGGGCCTGCCTATGGGGTTTTTTAACCTTTATTCCACCTTCTTTTCCTATAACCTTGACTCATGCCTTATTTTGACAAGAGTCCAATAAATATTTCACTGACACTAGGCCTTTTAGTTACCCTCATTCATTTTCTACGGCGTTGCTCCGCTGCCAGCGAGCGTCCATAGCCCCGACAGAGTCACCCCGACGTCACAGAGCGTGCTTTGCTACCAGTGAGTGTCCATAGCCCCAGTGGAGATATTTTCATACCCTCTCCTAATGTGCGCTCATTTGATATAGTTGACTTTTATTTTGGAAGAATGCCCTGAGCGAGCGAGAGAGGAGGACGTCTGTTATTTGCAAAAAATATGAGGTGGTTAAGGTGAAACTCACTAGCTCTATCTCTAAGGTGCATGTAGTCATTTTCATCTTTCCTTCTTTTCCTTAAGGTCTTACCAGACCACTAAGCAGAAACTTCTGCATGTCTCCAATGTTTTTCATCTGCGCAAGTTGGGTAAAGAATTTCTTGAACCAAGCGTAGGCTCCTCAGCGTTTCTTGTGTTTGTATGTGAGCGATGAGTTAGGAAGAGAGTTCACTATGTCACATGATTTGAGGTCAAACATTTTCTTATTAAACAAAATATTTTAAAATCTCATAAGTATAATCACAAAAAATAAAACAAAAAGAATGTGTAAAATGCAGAAGGTAAAATGACGTATCTGGAATAACACAGAAGAGATTTTTTTTTTTTTTAAATGAAAGTATTGTTTTATGGCTTGGCCATTCACTGAGAGAGCATCAGGTTCCCCCTCAGATTCTGTAGTCGATATGTGCCTGAACCTATCTTCTCGACCATTGGGAAAGGTCCGAGCCATAGATTTTGAAACTTAGAATGTTTCCCTTTAGGCTCATTTTCTCTGTCCCACTTTAGGACTAGGTCACCTACCTCGAAATTCTTCTCTTTAACCTTATGCTTATCAAACCACCTTTTAACTACCTGTTGATGGGATATGAACTTTGATTTGGATTTCTCCCTTTCTTATTTTAGCATGAGCAGGGTATCAATTCTTTGTTGTATGACTGATGAGGGTTGCCCTCTGGAATCTTGGGCAAGTTGAAGAGATGGAAGATAAAGCCTGTTCGGGAGAATGGCTTCCTTTCCGTAACCAAAAAGTATGGGGAATTACCTATAGCTTCCTTAGGTGTGACTCTATCGGCCCATAAAGCATTATGAAGTGCATTATGCCAATTCTTCTCGTTGTCTGCAACTGTTCTCTTTAATATTCTTACTAAGTTCTTATTAGTTGATTCTGCTACTCCGTTTCCCTGTGGATAATAATTTGTAGAGTATCTAATTATGATTCCTTTGTCTAGAGAAAACTCCATTAATAGGGTGAAATAAAAGTAAGTTTCATTATCAAAAACAAGGACAGAAGGGACACTAAACCTTGTTATTAATTGTTTTTCTATGAATTGGATTACCACCTTCTCATTTACATGAGTTAGGGGAATGGCTTCTGCCCATTTTGTGAAACAATCGGTGGTAGTAAGTATGTACTTATGTTGTTTTGAAGAACTTGGTGTAATTTTCCCTATGATATCTAGTCCCCATTGCTCAAAAGGCTTAGAATGGTCATTGGTTGGAGTGGGACGACTGCTCTCTTCTCCCTCCTAGCTCTTATTTGACAAGTCTTACAGTTTCTAGCGTATGTGTGAGCGTCCTTGAATAAAGCGGGCCAATAATAGTCGGCTCTCAGTATCTTATGAGTGGTGGTGTCTCCTGAAAAATGTCCACCTGTAGGACCATCATGGAGCTCCTTCAAAACCTTGCCTGCATATTCACGTTCAAGACATCTTAAAAGTACCCCATCGTAATTAACCTGGAAGAGTACCAAATTTATGAGGCAATATTGCGTAGACTTTAACCTAAGAGCTCTCCTTTCCCTATGGTTTTGTTTTTATGGGAAAGTCCCATGGTGTAGGAGATAAGTCAATTTCTCATTCCAAGACTCTTTCCCTAGGGAGATGTATGAAGCTTCACCACACCATAAGGCCATTTCATTCTCCCATCCGGGGTCTTCATTCACTTGGTCTTGAGCTTCGGCTGCCAGTTTTCATAACCCTTTTCCTTTAACAAGTTTAGCGGGTTTTATATCTATATCAAATTCTTAGACTACTACCATCCAGTTTCCACTTCTTTCCCCCATCTCCTGTTGAGTAAATAGGGATCAGACTGCAGGGTGAGGCACGATTACTTTGGTGTGGTTCTTGAGGATGTAAGATCTGAAGTGTTTTACTACCTTATATACCGCATATGATTTCTTATATATAGTAGGATAATTTAGTTCACCCCCCTGGAGATAAGTTCTCATGAAGGAAACATGAGCTTCATTGTTGTCATCATCCTTCTGGGTTAATATCGCGGCTAACGACTGGTCAGAGGAGAAAGTATAGAGGAAGAAATATTTGTTGAACTTGGGACTTTGCAGCACTGGGGCTTGAGATATTTCCATATTAATATTGTTGAAGTCCTTCTTCCATTCGTCATCCCACTTAAATTCAACATCTTTATGAATCATTTTTTGTAAGGGTTTGATAGTTTCCATGAAATCAGGGGTAAATTTCCTCACAAAATTGATCTTCCCGAAGAATGATTGCATAGCTTTTTTGTTATGAGGTAATGAAATTTGAGCTATAGCCTTTATCCTTTCTAGATCTATGTGACTGCCTTCTTGAGATATAACGTGGCCTAACAACTTACCTTCCTCAACACCGAAAATAGTCTTCTTAGGGTTTAAAGATATGCCACATTTCCTACACCTTTTGAAAATCTGGGTTAAATGTTGGATGTGGTCTTCTCTATTCTTTGAATACACAATTACATCATCCAAGTAGACTACTACAAAAAAATTTATTAGTCCCCGAAATGCTACGTCCATATCCCTCTGGAAGGTTGCACCCATGTTGATTAAACCAAAAGGCATGTGTTTATAAGAAAAAGTTCCCCACTTGGTTTGGAAGATAGTTTTTAAATGGTCTTCATATGAAACTAGAACCTAGTTGTAACCTGAGAAGCCATCCAGTAAGGAGAAAATCTCAGAGATAGACACGGTCTACAAGAGTTGCTCCATTGATGGGACTGGGTAGTTGTCCTTTTCTGAAGCTCTATTGAGGTTTCTAAAATCTACGCATAGGCGGATCTCCCAGGACTTATTCCTTACAGGAACCAAATATTCTACCCATGTGGAGTGTCTAACCTAGAAGATAATATTAGCATCTAATAGTTTCCTTAACTCTTGAAACATGAGAGGTTCCAAGGAAGGGTGATACTTTTGTAGCTTCTGTTGGAAGGGTTTCACTTCAGGTTTTAATAGGATAGTGTGTTGAATGATACAGGTATCATAAGTTTTTAGATCTCAATAGGACCACGCAAAGACATCTTGATACTGTTTGAAGAGTTTGAGATAGGCCTTCCCTTCCTCTTTAGATATGGTTTTGTTGAGGTTTACGTCTTTTTGGTTTTTCGGGGTTCCGAGATTTGTAGTTTCATGCATGGGATAGGAGCTACCGGTCTTCGCGTTTTTTGATCCCTTAAATATTTCTTTTAGGTCAAAAATGTTTTCTAAATTAGCTATTACCTTCAGTATCATGTGACTTTGATTTTTCAATCGGTTTATTTGTATGATGGTCAGTTTCCATTGATTGTTTCTAGAATACTTCATTGTCAATGGCCAAGTCTTTAAAATTCTCTTGATTGGTCAGAAAGTTTATAATATGTTCGTCTCCTTCAAAAACCTTCCAATTAGAAATATTGTTGGGCACCGAAGTTTTATATAGCAGTTCTACAGTGAACTAAGAGGCTTCATAATCCTCTAGAAGTGATAGCATTGAGGCAGCGGTGGCCAGCGAATCAGCAAGAATGTTCTTCGCTATGGGGATTACAGTAATGTTGAAAGCTTTAAAATGTTCTATTAGCCTGTGCACTTCCTGTTGGTAATTCTTCAGGTGTGGAGAATTGAAATGTATAGTATTTCTTATATGTCTGACAATGATTTTAGAGTCTCCAAAAACCTTCAATTCTTAGACGTTCAGGTCTATGGATTTCTTTAACCCTTGTACCAGATATTCATACTCTACAGTGTTATTTGTGCATTCAAATTCTAGTCTACAAGACATGAAATGTCATTTTACCTTCGGATTAATGAGGATACACCTTGATCCTAACCCTTCTTGTGATTTAGATCCATCAAAATATAGGGTCCAAACTTGTGGGAAAAATGTATCATCTTCCTCTTTCCTATTACTTTCCTCTTTTGCTCCTATTAGTTCTGTGATTTCCAACGTAGGTTCTTGGCAGAAGAGGGTTTCCTCCGCCATCGTCGACAATTCCTCTCAAAAAATCATTTTGGAGTTTTGAGTAAGAGGGACATTAGATGAGAGAGGGGAGAAGTTCCCGAAGTAGGAATCACATGAATAATTACCTAGAATGGGGAAATCTACCAATGAGGGTTCGTTTAGGGTTTCTAGGTTAGTAACAATATGTTTTAGATATCTTTCCCTATCAATTCTGATCATATTTGTGTGTCCCTTTAAGGATATCCAAAGGTGTGTCCAGTATGTGCTAAAGTATCCATTTAACTTTTCGAACCAATCTCGACTTAACAATAATCCATAAGCTTCTAGGATATCTACTACGATAAAGTCGATTACTTGCACAAATTTAGGGTGAGTCGCTATTATGATCATCGCATCTTTTAGTTATCCCATAACATTCACCTGGGTTCTGTCTAATTGTATTACATGTTTATCACTTTTTAGAGGAACGATGTTTAATTTTTTGCAAATAGACAATGGCATAACATTAGAAGATTCTCCTAAATCGACCAAACAGTTATGGATATTTCTGTTGAAGACTTCAAACGTTAAAAGGAATGGTGAGACAAAAGGTTTTCCCTTCTTATCTTCAGAGCATGCGTTCACAGTTGGTTTATTCCTTGGGTCTGAGGGAGTTAGACTCCCCTCTTGATCAGTGTTTGTTGTAGGATTCTCTATTGATTTCAAATCTTGAAACAAAAAGTCCTTTTACTTAGGGATTCTACGTATATCCGTAACTCATATATTAAACTTCAAATTCTTCAGATCTTCTACTATGTTGTAATCTAGCTTGGGAAATTATTGTGTATGGATGTTTATAAGGTTTCTTCGGGGATAAAAAGGTGCCTTAGGGTGATCAGAAGTTGGTCTTCCTCCTAAAACTTGGGTCGTAGTAAGGTCGTTTGAGACAGATTGACCCCTACTTCGTGTTTGCACAGCCAATACTTCTACAGGTGGTTCTTGAACCTCAAACAAGTCATCAGAAGGCATAACTAGGTTGGGATCCCATATCAACATGGTTTTTTCTTCGGGTGGAGAAATTTCTTCCTGATCAACAATATTCAAACTAGGGTTGCTTGACTATCCGGTCAGGGAGACTTCATTTAGAAACTGGTTGGCCATCAAATTCATGGGGTGAAACCATTGGGGGAAGTCTCTTTCGGAGTGATTCTCTTGATGATAAGTGTAGAAAGAGTTGGATGCTACATTCTCCAAATCGATGTTTAGGTTGGTTGGGGGAGGTTCAATTTCTTTGAATGGTGGATTTCTTTTAAAAAAAGGCTTATAGGGACTTTGGCCTTGGTTTCCCTCCCCCACGTTTCTCTTCATGTCTATGATTTTGTTTGACAACTTATTGACCATGCGTTGGAGATCCTCTATGTCCCTGTTTCCTTTTTCAAGAGCTTGTTCCATTTGTTTTCCGGGGGGTCTACTAAGCAATAGTCCTCTCATGAGAGGAGGTTGAACTTCTTTCTTAACTAATGAGACATAGCCTTCTTTACATCCCTTCATTTGGAACTCTATCATTTTGGCTTCTTCAAAATTATCAGCTAGGGTTAGTTTGGAAGACCTATTCACAAACATAGAAATAGAAGTTGGGAGAGCATTAGCATATACTTCGATTTGCAACTCTTGAATAGGTTTAGCTTTGGGTTAGAATTTGTTTAAGATGGTGGTAAATATTTGATTAAAGTATTTGACCCTTTCCTTCAAACTCATGGAGGCAGCAAACAACTCGGCCATCAAATCTCCTGTAGTAGTTTTTTATGCAAATTTATCTAAAAAGTCTTTTTGAAACTTTGTCCAACTAGTTATGGATCCTACAGGTAAGTTAAAATACCACGTGGAAGACGAATTCTCAAAAGTATAGGGGAACAGCCTACAAACTACATCTTCATGTTGGAAATTCATCAGTCTGATAGCTAATATAAATTTCTTCATATGATCTTCACGAAATCCTGAAGTTTCAGGGTCAAATTTAGGGAGTAACTACTCTGGGTGTCGGGGAAGGTTGTGGACTCATCCTGGGATGGCCAAAGAATCTCTAGCCAACCAGGGTTGATTATTTTGAGGTAGGTTTCCCCTTTCTTCATCATGGTCATGGTTATCTTCCATGTCTTCAGATCCCGAGTTAAACCCTTCTTCTTCTAAGAACTCATCGAGCTCGGTGAAGTTATCGACCAGTGTTTTGGGGATTATATTAAGAGGATGTTCGATTTCAGTGAGGGAGAAATATATAAGTTCTTCTACTATGTGCACAAAAACTTGGTCAAGGTTATCGACCACTGGTCTTCTTATTTTTTGTCTTCGAGGAAGTAACGGGGCTAAGGGCAGCGCAGCGATTTGTCAGGCATATTCTCTTGTGATTCTTATGAATTGATTGAATTCCTTGTGAGGGAGAGAGTAAGGTATATCAGGGAACAAGTGTTCTTCCTCAGGTTGAGGTGAGTTACTTGTTTAGGTAGTACTCAGTGTGTGTGGGATGTATCGAGAATGACTATCCATGCATGTGGGTTGTTTTGAATCTATAGGTTGTCTGGAATATTACGCAAAATATATATTCAACCATTCATTCTTCAAGCCCTCCTTCTAGTGCCAATTATGTTGAGGGGTCCTAAATCCCCTCTAACTCAACAGTAGGAACAAAACTCGTTGTTGAGGCCCAATTAGACTCTGTAGCATTTGATAGTGGACTAGTTCTCTAGATCTCATGATCTGGCCAAAATAATTGATGGGATTTACGTTTTCTTTTGAAGGTTCTCCCCTTCAGTTCATACATTTTTATTTATTTTTCTCTTAAGTGGGATTGATATAAGATGATTCTGGTATAAACCAACTAAGTGACAAAGTGGGAACAAACTTAACTACTGGAGAGGAGGCTGAGCTTAGGATAACCCTTACTCTAGCATGCAAACAGTGACCGTCTACCACATGCCTAGTACTAATATGTTAACCATGCGAATATTCCAATTAGTGTCTGAGATACAATATATCAGAAGAAAAACATGCATGCGATAAACAATAGCAAGTAAAATAATTCACTCAACTCTAATCATCAATCACATAATAACACAATGACTTATTTTCATCATTTAAAGAAAAGAACTGTAAAATATTGCATCAGATAACTTATCAATAGATTTAGTAGCTCTTACTCATTACAACATTCATTCATGAGACGAAATAAGAAATAGTTGTTCTCCACATCCAATCATGCATGCATTTAATGAAAAAAAAACTTGTCTCTGGTCCTAAAAGAACTTCTCAATTAAAGGAAGCTCTGAAATATTTCTTAACAAAACCAAAAATGAGGGTCATAACAACAACCATCGACCTTTAACTAATTGATCGATGATATTATTTATAACATAAAATTAACTAAAAATAACAAATAAAGTGTAGATAAGCAAAACAAAATTCGCCACATGGCATTCTCTCCCATGAGTTATTCTATGAGTCATCTCAAGATATCACTTAAGAGGGTGAATATTCCTGTACTTTGACCACTTGATGAACAGATCCTCACAAGTGTTGGAGTATGGGAATATATGATGTTCCATTGGGGCTGAGTGAATCTTACTTATCTATACCGCATGTGCTCGATACTTGACTATACTGACACTTAATTGTTGTAGCATAGACCGAGATTTGATCGGGTGTTCCATAAACTGTCACACCTGACTTGGCGTCATGTCTGTCACCTTTGCTATTTCTTCGACTCATGATGAATCTTGTTCGGTGTGTGATCTTACTATGTCGTGCAAGTCAACAAAGTCATCGGGCATGCCAAACTTGGGGAGTCCGATTTCATTCATCACCCGATTGATTTTGATCTAGTTTTTCTCTCACTTGGCCCATTTTTCTTGCACTTCTCGATGGGGTTCCCGAGACATCTTGACCCAATACTCAACCAATTTCCTTTTGCGGTCAATGGTTCTTTCCATTAGCACCCGGATGTCGTGTTCTTCGGCATCTCAGCCCTTTTTCACCGCGCTGATGTATTCGATTATTTCCACGACCCATTTTTCTTTCTCATACCACCTCTCCATGTCTTTGCACATTGCAAGTTCCATGAGGGTGTCTTCCTAAAGCTTGGCTATGCTTGCAGTGAATAGGTGTTGTTCATCTATAAACTTGTTTTAGGCCTCCTTGAATTTTTTCCTTAGGTACACCGCGACCTGTGTGGTGTCCTGGTAATACTTCGCCAAGTGGCGAAAATCTTCCAATTCCTTTAAAGAAGCAACCATCTCCTCTTCATCCCTTTTAGCTCTGTCCAAGGTGGCATCTGTAGTTTCTATCCCCATGTTGATAAGTTCATACCTTTTAGCATGCTCTGTGTTGATCATGTTTTCCTCAGTAGTAATGAGGATGGAGCAATCTAAAGTGATCCTCCTCTTTTTGGTGGTTCTTTGGATGATAGCCTTCCTTTTCCAATCATAACCGATGGCATGTATGTTGGCTACTTCATCCATGAGTTTGGGGATTTGTTGATCTCCCCAGGTGAGTGTATTCCCTAGACTCTCGATGGTATATATGTGTTCAAGACTGGGTTCTTGTGTTTTCTCCTTGTTCTCTGAAGGCTCGGCTTCTATCTATCACTCATCGGGGGTTTGAGTACCAATTGAAATTGAGGCATCGGGGGTATTCTCGGTACTTACTTGATCATCGGCTGTTGAGACACTGATTTCTTGTTGTGGAGCTCCTTCTTTTGGTTCGTTCGACCCTAAATCATACTTCAGACTGTCTGTTTGGATTTTAGGTGCATTGGGAATCTCGGTTTCTAGGTCACTCTCGACTTCTTGCTAGTTCTATGGAATCCCCTGAACTTAAGCATCAGGAATAGGGGAATATGTCTTCTCTGGTTCCTTTTCTTCTTCAATATGTACAAGGGTCACAAGAGATACTTCTGGGCTCTCATCATCATCATAGATCTTTATCATCTCACTTAAGGGGTTTGACGCAGTGGTCCTCCCCGATGCTATGACTATCTTTGGCTGAGCTGAAACACCTGTCGGTGATCCAACCGGTGGCGTTGTGAATTTAGGGTCATCTAACCGAGTAATTTCATCAAGGTCTATGAATTCAGGGATGCTTGGTCCCGTCTAGCTTTCATCTGGGTTCTCGATAGGGAGCCTTGTCATATTTATGATGTCTAGGTCATCTTGCAGTTGATCAATTATCCGATGCGCATGTTCTAACATGTGTAACCCCCTCTCTCATGCATCCTAAGCCTTGGGAGACTTCTATCTTGCATCGGGGTTACCCACAGAATCTCTACTGTTTCGATCACTACTTGGGGGGCTTCTGCTACTTAGACCATTATCATTTCTTCCCTGGACCTGTGGGCCCCTTGAGCCGATTGTTCTAGGATATATGTATGTTCATCCAGGCTCATGGCTCTGAACCTAGCCATATTAGGGTCGGCCATCCTTGCCACAAATTCATCCCAATACTGAGCATTTTTCGTGAAGACCTCATCTTAAAACCTATCGTGGGTGTATGGCCAATAGGACAACACTTGCAATGCGTGCTTCAATACTAGACCCCTTGGGTCATGTTTGTGGAAACGGTTGGTCTGGAATCAAAACTCCAATTGTCTTAGTCCTTCCTCCTTGGCTTGAGTGGTGTCTTTTACTAGGTAGAAACCTATATGGAATCCATAAGGTATAAATGCCCGCTTCTTATCTTTTACCAAGGTAGCATTGTAACCGTGTAGGATGGTCTGGTAGCAGATTTCCCCCACAACAAACCGGCTGGGGAAATGTGTTGGTAGGAGATGAGGTTCTCTAGTGGTCGTGAATACCCTAATGTAGGTATTGTGTTCTTCCATATACCAATGGCCGACCTTTTCTATCACCTTTTTTGTCATAGTCGATAGCCTCAGACACTCTTTCTTGAAAAGAATAAAATGAATGCACGTGATGAATTCATCGCAGATGAGGGAGTAGGAGTTTTTGTACATGTTCTCCCATAAAATGTTGAAGTAAACATGGACCGGGAGTTCTGAGATGTGCCAGCTCAAGTTCATGACGGCAAAGAAATGTCTGGCGCATATGACGTCCAGTAAATACAAAGTCATGTAGAAGGATGGTGTAGGGGTCGAATAGATTTTACGTCTAATAATTACATGAACTGTAACAGTATTAATTTCAGAAAATTCACTAATTTCTTTTAATTGAGAAAAACAGTAAAAATTCATATATTCCTTATTTTGAGCACATACGCATGTAATTTAACAACGAATATTAAAATCTTATAGCAAAGAAAACAAGTACACAACTTAAATTACCTGGGTCTGATGCTAATTCACCTTGCTACCTTGTTGTTGCCTTGTTGACCGTTGTTGCCCAAAACCTAGTTCCACCCTACCAACTAGGTAACTTCCTAGCTCTAGGATATCATATGGATATCCTGGCCCCCGTGCCCAAAACCTCCAACAACCTCGGTGCGTGTACTGATACAATCCCACTCCAAAACTCCACTCCTCTCTGCAAATCCCAAAGCCCCCAAAATCAATACCAAATCTCTCGTCCAATGACCTCCGTAAACCTCCTTCCCCTCCATATTCCTCCTTCATCGAATTCCCCCTCATTTACTTCCCTACCTAACCCATTTATTACCTTATCTTATCCTTTCGTCGTTAATGCCCCTTATCCCCTTTATTTATTATTTTATCCTATATTTAATGTCTTACCCCTTTGAATTAATACCTTATCCCTTTCCGTGTATGTAACTCTTAATTTAATAAAATAATTTATTAACCCCCCCTTTAATCCTTTACTTAATTAATCAATGAGTCAATTAATAATTAATTAATCCTTGACAATCATGAATAATTAATTAATAATAAATAATTAGTTAATGTTATTTTAAGAAATAATTATTGTTTAGCTAATCTTTTAGGACAGTTAGATTATTAAATTAATTATAATTAATAATCATATACATCTATTTAAGCAGGGTCAT
>JASDQU010750267.1:10785-21669 GCA_032191745.1 Picea mariana
TTTTACCAACATATATAATAGGTCATCAATCTGTTTTGCATTTTTTATCCTCTAATTGTGATCCATATGCCTTAGGTACGAACCCATTTATTAATGGCACAAAACCTTCTTTCTACTACTAGAAGTGTCATTATTGAGTGGAAGAGACTTACCAAACATGGGTTCCCTAGTTAGATCCTTTGTGTCATTTGGTTACAATGTAAAGATTATTCCATAAGACCAGGAGTCCCTTATAGTTCCAATATGACTTTCTGTTCGAATCTCATATTCTTACTCATACGCATTCTAACCTATACCTATGGGACTTCCATCGAGCCTTAGTTAATCTCTTTTCCAACTCTATAAAAAGTGAAAACATTGTCGAGTGGACTTGTCTCTTTCACACTAGTTAAATGGATTTGAAAGGACGTCTATTTGATGTAAGTTTAACCCTTTTTCAGACCAATTAGACTAATTTCGAAAAAGGAACACTCTAGTCACTAGTAGCTAGAAGAGTTCTCTTGGGAATTGTTTTATACTTTTTCGAGCCTAGGGGACTAAATCTACAAAAAAAAAAAGATTCTTAGGAGTTAAGTTGTAATTTGATGCAGGAGCATCGCCAACACATCAAGCGAGCCAACATCGAGTGGAAGACAGCTGGATAAGCCAACACTCATTTTTGAAAATGCTTTGGGACTGTTGCACAATCTTAAATGAGCCATTTAAGAGATGGCGC
This sequence comes from Picea mariana, assembly GCA_032191745.1. Taxonomy (NCBI): domain Eukaryota; kingdom Viridiplantae; phylum Streptophyta; class Pinopsida; order Pinales; family Pinaceae; genus Picea; species Picea mariana. Next base: position 11,501 of record JASDQU010750267.1, read on the forward strand.
ACTTGTATTGTAATGGAACTTGAGCGGATAAGCTCTTGTCCTTTGGTAGATGAGGCATTTAATAGATTTAATGCTAGTAGATAGAATAGTTAAGTCTAGATTTGATAGTTTAGAGTTCGAGAGGGAAAACGAATATAGACACCCTCACTTGTACATTGTAACATTATTCATATGATTCATTCAGCAGAAGAGGAGAGCAAGCAGAGAACTGTATGAAGAACACCCATGTACATATATTGAATTAATAGAAGGAAGATTTGATTCAATTCATGGTTGGTGTTGTTTCTCTGTGTGTTAATGTTATGCTCAGAAATGTTTTCTTGTCATGCATTTGCTTTTATATGCTGTGTATGTGATTTCATGAATGAACAAAAGTCTGAGATGATGGGAAAATGAGTTTCAATTGTTTCTCTAAGTGAACCAGAAGATTCTTGCAAGGAGTGCAGTTGAATTTGTCCACAAGGAGTGCGTGACTGCAGGGTTCAATTAGAGAAGGCGTTTGTTCTCATTTCCTCGAGAGTGTAGATAGGCACAGTGCCATGCAAAGGGTGCGTAGGCCAAGTGAAGTCTCAGGTTTCGATTCTGAGAAAAGTGTTGGAAGACTGCTACTACAGGAGTGTGCAGGGTCGAAAGACTTCAACACTTAGAGTTGTTGAAGATTTTCTACAAGGTGTGCGCGCAGAAAGTTCTCAAAAGGACATGAAAAGTTGAGAACAAGCTCAGGAGGAGTAGGCCTTCGAATTCGTCGAAGGATTTCACAAAGAGGTCGTGCATCGAATTTTTCAAACAGGTGATGAAACTTTGCGTGTAGGGTAACGAGTTCCGTGGAGGAGCGTCTCGTCATTTCGAGGATTTCGTTGGGAAGAACGGACAGTCAGAATTCTCCGAGGAGAAGTCGTGAGATCCGTGGGACATTGGATCTTGAAAGGTGCAAAGAGGCTACAGTGCAGGTGTGGTAAGAGTTCGAAGCTCAGGAGGGCAGGAGTCATCAATTGGGATCACGAGGGGCGTAGTACTACTCGTGGATCAGCATATCGGGAGTTCGTGAGGTGAGACTCCAAATCTACAAAACAGAAGTCACGATAGAGCGGGATGCGACATTTCGGCAACTACGGAAGAAGTGTGGAACACAGAAGATAGTGGAGGACAGGTGGCGTAAAACATCGGAGGTTCGACATCTCGGGCCTCGTAAGTCGAGGTAGGAGTCATTTGATCTCGCGAGTGGTGAAGTCGCGAGGAAGCGAGATCACGAGTCTCGGCCTTTCGGCATCTCATAGGTCAGGAGTTGGAGAATCAGGCACTGGGAGTCGCGAGTGGCGAGGTCGCGATAGAGCAGAAGTTTCGAGAGAAGTAAGGGGTGTGGACGGTCAAGTCACACATGCTCATCGGAGTTTCGATGCCTCAGGTATCGGAAGTTGTAGAGCCAAGAGATTGGTGTCGCGAGTAGATATTTTTGATCCTCCGAGAAGTTAAGGAAGGGAGGATCGCGCGAAGAAGAAAACCTGTGGGGTGCAGACTTCCCGACAGGGGAGTATAAGAACCATTGAGTTCTTTGGGCCGAGGGAAAAGAGATGTTCCTGTGAGAGTGAACGTGCTCTGAGGAGTGCGATTGCGTAAGAGTGGTATCAGAGCGGGATTGATTCTCTATTTTCTGTAGTAGAGAAGAAAGGAGAATTACATAATGCCACCGATGAGAGAAAGGAAATCACCTAATCCAGAAGATAGGGGAAATCAAAGAGGCAGAGGGAGACAAGCCCAAAATCCAGAAATGGAAAGGTAGATATGTGATCTCCGAGCGAGATTAGAAGATATGGAGGCAACGTAGAGATGCACAACCAGTGCCGTAGATTTAAGTGACTCCGAAGGCGAAGCTGAAGTTGAAAAACAGGGAGAAGTTGCAGCCAAAGATATAGCCAATGAGCAATTGATTAGAGCTATCACCCAGATGAGTTCAAAGACAAAGATGGACATTCCAGTCTACGAGGGGAATCTGGATGTAGAGGAGCTACTAGACTGGATTAGAGCTCTTGACACCTACTTCAACTATGAGGATATCGAAGAGGATAAAAAGGTTAGGCATGCCGTCATGAAGTTAAAGGGACATGTAGCATTGTGGTGGGACGAGCTACAAGAAGATAGATGCTACAAGCGCAAGCAAAAGATCAAAAGCTGGGATTGAATGATTGCGAAGATAAAGGAAAATTTCATCCCAAGAGAACACCAAATTAATCTGTTAAGGAGGATGCAGAACCTGAGATAGAAACTGATGACAGTGAAAGAATACACTGAGTAATTCTATGGACTGAACATCAGAGCAGGTCATCGGGAGAGAGATGATGAGAAAGTTTCTAGATATCTGAATGGTCTGAGGTATGACATTCAGGATGAGTTGAGCATGGTTACCATCAGGACAGTGGAAGACGCTTACCATATGGCTTTAAAATCCGAGGAGAAGCTGAGTCGTAAGCAAGGTCAGTGAGGGTGAGGCATAAGTCATCCCAGAGGCAAGGCAGTTTCCCAGGAAAGATATTCGAAGCCCAAGGAGGAATGGAAGAAGCCTCAGGGTAAGGTTAAGAGAGGTGGAACCTCACAGCGAGGATAGCCACAGGTTGAACAAAGAGGACAACATAATGAGCAGAAGGGAGATTATGCTGATGCAAATACTTTTCCTCTTACCAGAGGTAGGGGAAGAGGCTGAGGTGGAATAATCACATGTTTCACATGTGGGAAGAATGGGCATAAGTCATTTGAGTGTCCAGAGAGAAAGAAGGATAGTGGAGAAGCTCACATCGTTGAAGCGCAGAGGCGTGATGTTGAGAATGAAGACACTGGAAGTGGGAGGTCATTGACGGTGCACAGAGTTCTCTTAACACCCAAGAAGGAGGTGGAGGACACAGCTCAGAGGACCAGACTTTTCAGAACCACATGCAAGACCAAGGGCTGGAAATGCAAGGTTATCGTGGACAGTGGTAGGACTGATAATCTCATTTCGACCGAGATGGTGGAGAAGCTGGAGCTAGAGACAACTGATCACCCGAGTCCATACAAAGTTTCATGGCTACAGAAGGGACATCAGGTGAGTGTCACTAAACAATGCTTATTTGACATTAAGATATGTGGGTATAATGATAAGATTCTGTGTGATGTCATTCCCATGGATGTATGTCATTTATTGTTGGGTAGACCATGGAAATATGACAGAAATGTGGTTCATGATGGGAGAATGAACACATATACTTTAGAGAAGGATGGGAGGACACATATGTTGCTTCCTATAAAGGATAAGGAAGTGAAGCCAGAATTAAGAAACACAATACTTCTCATGAGTGGGAAGGAGCTTCTTACGGAGATGGAGAAGAAAGAAGATCCACAATTCTTTGTTGTCAGAAAGGCGAGGATTGTTCTGACTAGCACAAGAGTGGAGGACTTACCAGATGAGATTCAGGTACTGCTGGAAGAGTTCACTGACATCATCATGGACGAATTACCTCGTTCATTACCCCCGATGAGGAGTGTGAGTCACCACATAGACCTCATACCAGGAGCCAGTTTGCCGAACAAAGTTGTGTACAGGTTAATGCCGCAGGAGAATGAGGAGGTCAAGAATCAGGTACAGGATTTGTTGGACAAAGGATTGGTCAGAGAAAGCCTGAGTCCATGTTTTGTTCCAACATTTCTTAGTCCGAAGAAAGATGGAGGTTGGAGAATGTGCACTGATTCAAGAGCAATCAACAAAATTACCATCAGGTACAGGTTTCCACTGCCGAGAATGGATGACCTGATGGATTGCTTGAGTGGGGCAATGTTTTTTACAAAGATTGATCTGAAGAGCGGATATCATTAGATTCGCATGAGGGAAGGTGATGAATGGAAGACAACATTCAATACAAACGAAGGTTTGTACGAATGGTTGGTCATGCCATTTGGATTGACAAACGCATCGAGCACATTCATGAGACTGATGAATGAAGTCTTGAGGGAATTCATCGGAAAATTTGTAGTCGTATATCTGGATGACATACTGATCTTCAGTAAGACCAAGGATGAACATTTGAAGCATTTGGCTATAGTGATGAAGAAACTAAAACCAGAGAAGTTGTTGATTAATATGAAGAAGTCCTCATTTATGAAGACATAACTCATTTATTTGGGTTTTTTCATATCGGCGAATGAGTTGAAGATGGATCCGAGTAAGGTGGAAGTGATCAAGAATTGGCCATCACTAAGAAATGTTTTTCGAGTTGAGGAGTTTTCATGGTTTAGCTAGTTTCTACTGAAAGTTCATCGGGAATTTAAGTGGAATTAGCATAGCGATGATGGATACAGTGAAAAAGAGACATAAGTCTTTTCATTGGACAGCAGAGGCTGAGAAGAGCTTCAATCCATTGAAGCAGAAGATCACAGAGCAACCAATTCTGGTGTTGCCGGATTTCATGAAGACATTTCAGGTGAAATGTGATGCAAGCGGATATGCTGTAGGAGGGGTCTTGAGTCAAGAAGACAGGCCAGTTGCATATTTCAGTGAGAAGCTGGATGAAGCAAAGATGAAATACTCCACGTATGATAAGGAGTTTTATGCTATCATACAGGAGCTGAAGAAGTGGAGGCATTACTTGATCCCAAAAGAATTTGTATTGTACAGTGATAATCATGCATTGAAGTTTGTGAGTCAACATGAGAACTTGAATCAGAAACATGAAAAATGGGTAGAGTATATGCAGAATTTCACATTTGTGATTAAACATATTGCAGGTACTGCTAACAAAGTGGCTGATGCTTTGAGCAAGAAATTTTTTCTGATGCAGGAGTTCCGAGTCAAAACATTGGGTTTTGAAAATCTCAGGGACATGTATGTAGGAGATGCAGATTTCGGAGAAGCATATGAAGCAACTGAGAATCCAGTTCTCAGAGATAGAAGCCCGTGGATAGATTATATGATCCAGGAGGGATTGTTGTTCAGAGGTAATCAACTGTGTATTCCAAATTGATCCATGAGGGAGAACTTGTTAAAGGAGAAGCACAATGGTGGATTGGTAGGACATTTTGGCCATGACAAGACATTCGCAAAGCTGAGCAAATCATATTTTTGGCCAGGCATGCGAGCAGATGTCAAAAGGTTTGTTGACAGGTGTCGAATTTGTCATCATTCGAAAGGGAGGAAGCAGAATGCAGGTGTTATAGGATAAATCCGTGAGTGTGGACACAAACCGATCTCCCTATATCCACCTGGATCTAGAACAAAATAGGATAGAATAATACACTTTCCCTAGATCTAGACTATTGAACGAACTGAGAGATGAGGATCATGGACATACCTTATAAACGCTTTCCTTGGGTCTCTGTTGTTCCAAGATTTTCTCCAATGCTCTTGCGCCATTCAGATCACAACAGTACAGACCAATCGAAGTAAAGGAATATTAATATATTCAATAGCTAGTCTATACATATGATCAAGGAGTTATGTAATAAAGTGACATCATCTTTATGGGAAAGGGACATATTACTGTATTGAATTAATCAAAAGTGAAACTTACAACCTGAGCCTTGATGTCGTAGGCGTCCTTTCAATGGCTCCTAGCTCTGGCACACACACTTTCTCATGCATGAAGAAAATCAACCACTTGAGATGACCTTGTTGTTGTCTCTGGCTGTTGTAGCATCAGTCCTCCATACAGTCTTGCACTAATTCTCTAATCAATCTCTTGCTAGCTTGTTGCTTATTCTTCTTAACCCTTTCCATGAGCAATCTCCTCAATATATAGGAGAATATATATTAGTTACTTGGATAGGAAATGATCCCAAGATATCTGGAATGCAAGCACTTGAATAACCATTAGAAGCCAACTTGTGTTTCTAGAAGATTCCCTTCTAGAAGATTCAAGATTTTATCTTTTTCCTTCCTTTGGAACATGTTCGCACCCTGGATATTAGTTATAGTGCGAGAGGTTCGCACCCCAACTTAAAGCAGCCTGCGAGAATCAGGCATTCTCGTAGGCAAATACATAGGTAGCCTGCGAACATCCCTTAAAAGCATGATTTTTGGAAGCAGACAAATGTAACTTCTTTCAGAAAAGTATTCTTAGTGAAGAGATTGATTTTCTATGATCATAACATCATCATGACATCATCACAATGACCAAAATTGCGGATAACAGAATGCCCCCCAAATTTTGAGAGTGGAATCAGTGACAGTCAATAGACTTTGTAAGCTGCATGTGTGTGTCGAGAACAAAGAGCACATCTAATATGAAACTTGCAAACATTCAAGCATCAACAGAATATAATGTATACCAATTCCTGAGGTAGGAATTCCCATACTCAAATCACAGACTGATGACATCATAAACAAAGGTCATGGCCACCAATCATACACTGTGGGTCCATGCAGTCAGAATATAGCACAGCCACCTGAATACATTGTGGATTTGTGTGAAAGATATTAGTCAAGATGACATAGCCACGAAACATACACAGTGGATCTATGTGTCGCAAATCATACATACTCCATCGCAACTTGGACCATAAATACAATATCCAGGGTCTTCAATCTCATCGCTCAGAGTACAAATCTAACCATGTGATTACATGTGTTGAAGTCGAACATGGTAGAAACCACTTGATTACCGGTCATTGATGTAACCATTAACAAGTGCAAGGGAAATCACCATTGATGTCAATGACTCCCAAGGTACTATAGTACAATCCATCGAGTGTGAATAAATGAGTTTATTTCGAACACCCGATGAAATATTTTGATCAGGGGCCAATGATGTAAACCCACTGTCGAAAGCGAGAAACTTGTCATTGAGGCATGCAAGCTCCAAGGTACTAAATAATTTCTAAGTCTTGATTCCAGATAATGTGCTGAAGTCAACGGAACAAGCCTTGTCACAGGAGGGCCTTGATGTATTCCCCATCAGTGACATGAAATGAGTAACTGAGTTTGAAAGTGAAACAGAGTACATGGAAATTGGACTTTGGACACAAGGAAGGCCGACACAGAATGAAAGGATAACTGCAGATGGCCGACTCAAATAGAGGTTTCAGACAGACAGCTCTTGAACATATGAATGATACGACCAATGATTTGGCAGCATTGACTCAAAGATGACACATGGAAATACCTTGTTATTAAATCGAATGAGAGACAAATGGATTTCCCAAACCAGCTTCAAATGATGAATAGGGGGTGTCATGTTCAAGAGCGACACTTACTACCAATTAACACAAAGATAAAACATATCCCTTTCCCAAATTTCCCCCCACCATTTCTGGCAAGTACCTCTTTATTTTTACGCAAGCTTGAAGAGGATCACATATGCTTGTTGATATAAGCTCATCCTTCATACGAGTCCCTCGGAGTATTTTTAATGAACCCTAGGAAGGAGTGGTTCGGTCCCATCACGGGTCTGTCAATGTTTGTTTAACGTGTCCAAAGATAGTAAACTCGAAGGTTTTTCAGGATTATAGAGTTTGGAAAAACACTCAAAAGATAACTCTCTCAGTTCCTTTTTCATACAACAGTCCAACGAGACCGAAAAAGGGTTAAACTATTGCTCGAAGGATGCATACTTCAAATACTTTAACGAGCATGAAAATAGCAAGATTGCTCGGCAATCTTTTCATGTTTAGAGAGTCTGAAAAGATCTTAAAGTTAACTCTAGGGGGGTTCCTTTTTCGTGTAATCACAGCAAGCCCGGAAAAGAGATAAAACAACGCTCGATCATGTTCTTATATTTTTGACAAGTGCAAGAACGGATAAGAAGCGCTCGAGGTTGGATGTCAAAATCATAACAAACAACCAAAATCACACCACACCAAGTAAAAATTCTGTCCATAACCATCTATACTTGCACCTGCCAATCATTTCACTCATTTCTTCAGTAGTGATTAGGGTTAAATAAGAAATAATCATAAAAAACCCACTTTTAATATAGTAAAAAGTAATAAAATGAACAAATAACAAAAATTATCATACCATTTTCACATTTTACCATTTGAGTGCCAAAAAACCCTCATTTACCCTCTATCTTCGACGTCGAATTCCAGGAGCTACGGGAGACCATTTGACGTGCTGTCAGCTATATTTTGGTAAGTGCCTCATCCCTCATCTTTTCATGGTTCAAAATTATGTTTTTATTGGTTAAAAGTCAAGTTTTAATTCAATTTTTTAAACCCTATGCGCTTGGGAGCATTCTCACAGGTGGCCCATACGGGGCCTGCGAGAATGACCCATTCTCGCAAGTGGGCCATGAGCCACCTGCGAGAAGTTCACACTATGCAAAGCAGGCCACTTGTGAACAATGCAAAATCCAAAAAATTGTGTAACGTTTATCCAATTGCAATAATTTTCCTCATGAATAAGATCACTCACTATGTTTGTGTGTTTTTTTTATGCAGGTTGCTAGCCACAATCATGGTTTTAGAGTGGCAGGAACGAGAGCACGAGGAGTATAATGCTAATGCGGAAAACAATCCTCCAACCATTGCTGCACTAAGAGACCGTGGTCTCTTAAAGTATTTCCGCGTCCTGGGCATGAGAGCCCAAGTTCGATTGTTGGAATACTTAGTCTGGATGTGGGATCGGGACCAATGAGTTTTCATTGTGGGAGCCCATACATTGACCATTGATATCGAGGATATCTATTTCTTGACTAGATTATCTAGACGTGGATCATATTGCAGTTTGTCTGGTAGCAGAGAAGGGGGTCTAAAAATGAGTGAGTATTGTAACCAGTACTGTGTGCTTGAGGCTGAACGACAAAAAGGAAAAGTGGAAATTTGGGGAGTGATCGATTTGAATCTCCATACCATTCTCTTTACCATTACTCGAATGGTGGGAAGTACTGCTCTGCATATGGCTCTGCAAAGCTATTTCCAGTACGCCATCGAGTGCACTGAGCCCCGGGTATTCAACTGGGTTGATGCAGTATTACGCAATGTTAAGAAACAATTGACTAAGTGCAGGCGAGGAGGTCTGAAGAAGTTTGGTTATGGGTCTCTGTTAGTGTCCTTCTTCTTGGAGAGAGTCCCAGTATTCCATCTACAGGCCGAGTGGGATCTTCCTGGTCCCAGAGATCCGAGGATGTTACGGTGGTGTCGGCTTATGGCACGACATGTGGCAGGTCCCATTGTCAAATATGACAATGTTTTCTTTGACTGGTTGCAGAATCAGATGCTAATGGTGGACGACTATGCCTACGCAGGGCTGGATTTCAGAGGAGATCCAGATCTTGAACTTCCTGAAGACACACAGTTGGGAGACCTTGGTAAGAAGTACACAAATTTTTTGAGTTTTTAAATGTTTTTGGATTTTTAACCATATTTAAATGTTTTTGTTTTTATAGTTTTACCTGAAGACTAACACCAAATTCTTGTTGATAACACAGACATTGGACCATACAGACCTGCTAGCAGTTCTCCTATCCAGAGACGAGGAGAGGCTACAGTAGAAGTTCCATAGTACGCCAAGGACTATCTGACAGTGGAGCAGAACTTAGAGGGTCTGATGGCAGACGTTCCAGATATGACTCTGGAGGAGATTCCATGACGTGATCAACATCATATTGTGGGAGTCTCTGCCTCTATGGGTCTCTTGCTCCACAGAGTTGCTAGGACATTAGTATGATATCGTGAACATCATTAGTGATGTCATTATGTAGAAGCTAGGAGCTTCAGTTTTTGATATTTTGGTCTTTGGACAACCATTTTGTACAAACAAACTTTGATCATTATATATATATATATATGGTTTCTACCGGCTTACTTTAAATTGTATACATTTTAATGTGTTTCATTTATAAGTGATTTAAATGCCTAGCCAATACATAATTAGCTAAAGAATCTGTCAATGTATTAAGACATCTAGGAATGTGTTGATATTCTATGTAATCAAATTGTCGTTCCAAGAGGCGAATCTGCAAATATACCCTTAATAAAGTAGGACTTCGAATAGAATATACATTACTGAGTTGTAGTACTACCAGCTACGAGTCAAGTCGGACAACCAAATGACGAATCCCGAGAGATATAGCATCAACCCGTAATTCAACCACGGTGCTATACTTTGCGATGTTGTTGGTTGCACGGCCAAGACATACACCTCGTAAAGATATAAGCTCATTTGTTGGGGCATAGATTTCCCATGCAACGGAAGCTAGGTTCCGAGT
>JASDQU010750268.1:0-38322 GCA_032191745.1 Picea mariana
GGTTTATTTGTTTAACTGAATGTGCAAGATGACTTATGTCTCTTGACTAGAGAGAGTGATAATCACTCTTCACATAGCTTAAAACAATCTCTTATCACAAAAAGCTGAAGGTGTTTAGATGGGGCATCCTAGAAGGAGGCTTAACCTCTTGTGCAAGACTCAAAAAGTATAACTTAGGGGATGGTAATTGTCCTTTTTGTTCTGTTAAGGAGACCACACTACACATGCTTTGGTTCTATCAGATTACTCAAGATATTTGGTGTAAATATAGATCAAAGTTATATGCCTTTATAGTGGCTAATAGTTGGAAGGAAGGGCTTATAGGTTTAGGAATCCATGTTGATAAGATATTCAGTATGATTATTTTTAATATGATAATCTCTTATCACATTTTGAAGACTCGGTGTAAAGTTATATTTGAAGAAGGGTTCTTAGTCAATGTTGTTGAGACAGTCTCTGATATCATTTCCATGTTCTTATTATAGCTGCAAGAGGAGTAAGTCAAAATGATATCCCTTATGAACAAGAAAATAGAAAGTGCTTCTTCATAGGTAGAACAAAGCTACAAGAGGTTGAGCTTAAGGATATTGAATCTTGAAGGTGATATTTAGAGGTTGGTTAGGTCCCTCTCCTCAAGTCCTAGTCATACTCTTGTTGGATCCTCTTGAGAAGTGTAAGGTTCTCCACACAATTCCATTGATGTGGATTGTGAAGAATATGGCCCAATAAAAGTTCCTAAGGAGATTGGCCCTTGGTTCTAGCTTACACAAGCTCTAATAGTTTTGTTGGAAGGGAAAGAGCTCATTTTTTTTTAAACACCTACAGGTCATCGGTCTTCCGACATCCCTAACGTCGGTAACATGGCATCCTGGTCATTGGTATATAGATGAATGTCGCTCCACCAACATTTCCATCCTTCGGTCTTTCGATGTCCCTAACGTCAGTAACATGGCGTCCTTGTCGTTGGTATATAGCTGACCATCGCTCCACCGAAGTTTCCATCCGTCGGTCTTCTGACGTCCCTAACGTCAGTCACATGGCATCCTTGTCATTGATATATAGTTGACCGTCTCTCCACCGAAGTTTCTATCCGTCCATCTTCCAACGCCCATGACGTCGCTCCCATGGAATCCACGTTGTGGAGACCAAAAAAATGGGAAGTCGAAATTCCGATGACTCTGGCGTCGCTGTAGCGATGACTATATGGGGTTTGGATAGTCAAATCTGTGATGACACGTGTCCACATGAAACATCGCAACAAAGATGATACATGGCATCAGAAAAGCGACATCATGTGAAACGATGTTTGAGGGGGGCCGCTATTTGTCATTCTCCTGACAATATAAAGTGGCAATTGTGTTGAACGTGCCATCGGAATTTGACCCAAATGTACTAGTGTGGATGTACTACTAAAATATGTGTCTATGAAATAATATATGTGGTCCATTGATGCTTAAACTACAAAGGTATGCATCAATGTGTAAACTCTAACAGTACACATCGGTGCTATTCAAAGAAAAGCACCATGATAAATTTTAAAAGATAAACATAACGGTGTGACTTTAGTGATGCCCTGTCATTGATGCATTATAGAAGACAATGCACTACTAAACCACTTGTAGTTTCTCTAGGAATAGTGGTGCAATGATTCTTTTGATTTTACAAAGCCTACCATTGAGCTTAGCGCCCATAAAATTTAGTGTGGCGGTGCATCCATGTTAAAAAAATGCACTAATGCAGTTTAATGAACCACATCGAGAAAATATTGAATGAATTGGCATACTGATCCAGATTTATGAGAAGAATGAAATGAAAACACATATTTATAATATTAACATAGAGACATAGTGAATAAAAACAAATATATAGTAAAACTGGACTTCTATTAAATAAGAAATATGTCGAATATGTAAAATGCAGACTGAAACAAGCTTGCTAGAATGGTGGCATCTTATCTCTGGGAAGAGATGTGACAACTATGCTCATTCACAAGAATACAATCATTAAAATGAGGCTATAAAGGCCTTTTTAACATAAGGGAAATCCAAAACCCTAACCCCAGAATATGAAAATCTAAAAGTTTTACGGGCCTCGATGGGGGTAGTTGATACATCAACTTCCCGAGGGCGTAATTTTTTCATACAATCTTCGTTTGGGGATCTCGATACACCGTTGGAAAGGTATAGATGAGAAGAACACATTACGATTGGCCTAAGCTAGTGCAACTAGTAGTATCTTGGGCCCAAAACTCCCAAAAAATGTCGTTTAGGGCCTCAAAATGACCCCAAAAGTTTGGGACTTGAAAAACTGTCGAAAAACTGCCAAGGTGGAAAAATCTATTTTGATCCAGTGGAATAGGTGGGTGGCCACCAATATCCACCTGGATCAATACTCCCTCATTAGGAAGAAATGGTATCCATTGCATTGAGTTCCTGGGGGAGAGGGGGAATCGTTTGTTGAATCTAAACCTTGGTGAGCTGCTTTCCTTGCTGGAGAAGTTGTGTTGCTTGGTTTGTGGGAGGTTGTTGAGAACCTGATGAGATGGTTGTGTGCGGAAGGAATATTTATGATTTTCTTCAATATTTTAGGCCTTCTTCTGCTGGATAGAAGCTACTTGGACTGAGGCTGTAGTGGTTGCAATGAACTTCCGTTCACCTTTTGAACAGATTTTGAAGAAGTTGAATCTTGTAGTATGAGATACTACCTTGTGGAACTATTTAGGTGGGACAATAGTTGGAACTACCTCTGGTATCCTATAGAGATGACCCCCCAGAGTAATAATGACACTATGGGGTCGAGACTCATAAATAACATGGTGCTTCCACATATATGGCTGGCCCAAAAGGACATCACAAACATCCAGCAGGGAAACATCTTATAATGCCTCATCCTTGAAGGGTTGGATGCTGTATGGTGATTGAAACCGTTGGATGAGACATAGATCTCATCCTTTGTGAAGCCACCCAATGTTGTATGGTTGCAGGTGTGGTGTTTTTGATAATCCCAACTGCTTGATGACCTCTGTTGAGATCTAGTTCTTCTAGATTCCATTATCAACAATAAAATGTAGCAGGGTCCCCTTCACCCACATCTATGAATGAAAAAGGCACTCCCCCTCTTCAGAATATTTTGTTTCTTTTTGTTGAATTGTTGTGGTCGTGACAGTAGCAGTGGGGTCTGCATCAATGATTTGTCTTCTTCCATTATTTTATGAATCAGATTCTGAATCAGGGTTCGACTCCTTTTCTTTGATATCGACCACCAATGATTGTTTTGAGCTACATTCATCAGTTTTGTGCCAAGGGATTTTTTGGAAATCACACCACTTTCTAGTGTCCTTCTTCATCTTTCCATTGCTCATATTTTCCTGTGGCTTGAATGGGTTTTCGGGAGGCTGTTTGTTAGGGCCATATTTATCATATTTTGCTTGTTGCGGATTTGCAGACCCAAACTCTCATTTGTTCTGGTTCCTAAATTTATGCTTTATTTTGATAACATATCGATAGGCAGCTCCTAGTGATGAGATTTCCAGGAAATTCATTTTGGTTTGGATGTACCTATGCAGATCCCCATGGTATTTTAGAACTAGATCCCCATGGTATTTCAGAACCATGGTATACCCAACTTGGTGAACAAGGTACGAAAATTATTTATGAACTCTGACACTGTTTGGCCCCTCTCTTGCTAGAGTGTGGTCCATCTCATGTATTGGTCATCATAGTTATCGACAAGGTAATATTGTTCCTTGACCGCATCCAGAAAAAAATCCCAAGTGGGCTCAACCCCATATATTCTAGACTCCTCCTTGGAAATTTTCTCCTAGTAAGTTTCCCACCAATGTTTGACGTGGGGGAGAGCCTTAAGGAGTGCGAAGGTGATATTTTCCTTGTCAAAACAATTGTGAACAAAGAAATAACCTTCTAGTAGATTTAACCATTTTTCTAGGGCATCCGCATCTATCTGACCTTCAAATACGGGAATATCAAAATTAAATTGTACCTTTAAAGGAGAGGTGCTTCCAAAGTGGTTTCTTGATGAATATGTTCTTGCTATTATTGACAGACATTGAAGGATGTGGGAAAAATTCTCCATCATTTCGTCCCTCTGTCACGTGAGAGATTTCTCAAGCAACAGACTAACATAATCTTCTGATCCGTCGTTTTTATTTTCTTCCGCCATGGAGGGTTTCTTTGGTGTGTGAGAATGATTGTCCTCAAGAGAGACAAGCTTGAGACCCAACTTGCTATACTCGGACCTCGTCAAGGACATGCACTGAAAAATGATCAAGAGCAACCTACTCTGATACCACTGATTTAGATTCTTTTTGAGAAGAGAAATGAAAGAAAGATATTACAATGTAATACACACAGATATTTCCAGAAACGGAGAAATACAGTGATACATGATTTCTATTAATGAAATAAATGTATAGAGACTGTAAAAATACAGAGTGAAAGACTTGCTAGAATGGTGGAATCTTATCTCTGAGAAGATATGCAATGGATACGCTCATTCACAAGAAATATGATCATTACAATGAGGCTCTAAGGGAATTTTTAACATAAGGAAAATCCAAAACCCTAAACCTAGAAGATGAAAATTCAAAAGGTTTGCTGGCCCTGATGGGTGTAGTTGATACGTCAACTTCCTTGGGGTGTAAGTTTTGCATACAATCTCCATTTGGGGTGCTTGATACACCATTGCAAAGGTCTATCCAAGACGAACACATTCTAATTGTTTTAAGTCAACGCGTTTGACAGTTGCCTGGGCCTGAAATCCCCCAAAAACATTGTTTAGGGCGTCAAAACGGTCCCAGAAGTTTGGGACCCGAAAAGCTGTCGAAAAACTATTGAGGTGGAAAAATCTATTTTGAGCTAGTGGAATAGGTGGGTGGCCACCAATATCCACTTAGATCACATACTGATGCATCTTTTTGGATGCCTCGTTACTGATTCTCTATACAACACAATGCATCACTAAAAAACATGTCGGTGCTATGAGAATACGGGAGAACCGATGCATTCAATTGAATTAAGCACACTACTAAGTTTGCAGTACATAAAATTTAGTGTAGTTGTGTGTCCATGTTAATAAAATGCACTGGTGTTTTTAAAAAAACTACACTAGGAAAATATTTTACAACTTGGCATACCGAGACATCGATTTGGATGCCCCATTGCCAGTTCTTTATAACACAATGCACTACTAAACAAATTGGTGGTTCTCTAATACCAGGGTAGCCCCAGTGCATTAGTATTAACACATCACACCAATTAATTTGCAATAAATAAATTTAACTTACCGATGCCCCTACATCCACAAAACGCACCTGTGCTGTAAAGAGCACGAAACTGGGCCAAATATTTCAGAATTTAGTAGCGCGGTGCATCTTATGGGACACACAACTAAAAAACATGTTGGTGCAACAATAAATGTGGATAAATGGGGCGTGATAGTAACAACACCACTTGGCAATGTTGTTTGTTTGATATAGAGCACCGGTAGTGTTGCATAGTGATTGTTTTATACATATTGTTTACTTTTATACACTATTTTGTAGACATAATTAATTTTAGTTTTTGTTAAATACAAGTTATTTATATATGCGTGTGTTTAATAGTTTCAATTCATTTTATCTATATATATGTGTGCCTAAAAATATTTGTATGTGAATCAGAGATGATGACGACGAGAGGAGGAGCATTAGCAACAATATTGGGTCAAAACGTACAACTTTGCACTTGAGTGTGAGGCTCAAGAGAGGGAGAGGGATTTCTTAATTCTCCCTATTATACCATAGACACATGCCCTTTTCATGGATTCTAGCCTCCTCAAGTTTTATGAGGAGGGTACATCCCTCATGGAAAACTCTCCATTGTTACAATAGTTGATTCATCATTGGGATCATGATCGACATACATTCAAAGTCGGTCTCGATCAATGGTATTATCCCATGAAAGAGGATGTTTATTTAATCAATGGGTTGTCTAAGAGGGGGTAGGTTTGGTCCCAGTTCCTTGATCTACCACCTAGTGTTGCAGGAGATACCTAGCTAGCATATGTGCAAAGAAATGTCAATATAGACATTCTTTCTTCTTCGTGATTCTAGGTTTATGGTTGTCACATGTAGATGTGTTCATTTCTTAGAGAGGAGGCTAAGCGCATGTGCTTGATTATCATGACATTGTCTCACTTTAACTCTGATGGGAAACAAATTATTTTTTATTTGATGTATTACGTAGATAGTTTAATATAGAGGGTCTGATTGATTAGGTGGACAAATACTTTTTTGAGATAGTTTTTTCTTTGCGTTGGATCATTATTGCACCATTTTATCATGGAGGATATTCTTCCCATTAATTTCATATTTATTTACATTATTTCTTGAGAGGGTTCATGCCACTCGACTAGGAGTACCCCTCTTGCCTCCTAGCCCTAGTTTGATGCATGTATGTGCATGTGGGGGAAGTTGTTTCCCAAGAGGGGCACATTAGACTGGCCATGTACTCCTCTCGGTAGGGAGTTATGTGATTTTTTGGTTGGAGAGGACAATATTGTCCTCGATGTTGTACAATAGCCATACGTGAGTGTTGCACCTCTTTCGTCACCTTAGTGAGAAAAATAGAGGTGCTTGCAAGCTTAGTTGGGTTTTCTAAGTAGGACAACTGCAAGGAAAAGGGTTAGAGAAAGAAACATAAAACAATAACTAAGAATTAAACTAAGAAATAAAACAACAACTAAATTAATGAACATAGGGACATAAGGACAAAAGAAACAATGAGACCCATGTCACCAATGATAAGGCTGATATTAGTGAAAGAAAACAGCGAGAAGCAAGAAGACTATGAGTCCCTTCTTCCTCCAAGGGAGGGCTCTTGGACCCCCACAAATAAGCTCTTCTTACAACTCTTGAAAATGAAAATAAAAATGGTGAAAGAATTCTTTGCTAATCCACTCAAGGGGTGAGATGGATTGCCCAATGCAATGATGAAAGTATACTCTTGGCAAGGATAGAAGATTCCTCAAGAGAATAATGGCAGCATAACTTTTCTATGAATTCCTTGAAACATGAAGTGTATACATGGCCTTTTTATAGCATTCCTTTGAGTTATTGTCCAACTAGTTTGTATTGTGTAAAGAGGCTAATTAGGGCATTTCTAGGTCTTTGACCAGACACCTAGTCGAATCCAATCTAGATTTGAGTGTCAAATCAAATTGGAAGCTGAACCAGAAGTGGGTGGGAGGCCGACCCCTCTCATAAATGCGTCATTTCTCAGGTGCGTGGCTTTTTGCGACAACAGTCACACATCGTGTGCATGTGCACGCGTGCCCAGTGTCTTCATAGTGCCCTTTAATTTTTGCACTAGTTGTATAGTTTTGTCCCTTTGTGAATGCTTTTGTGTTAATTTAGGTCCATGGATGACCCCATAATTGTTTGACGATGCTGAATTCTTGTAACCATTTGCGGGTGAAATTTCAGTGATAACAGATGCCCCCTGATGGATGAGGTTAGGAGAAAACGTATAGCCGAAATCCATCAATGTTTCTTCTACTGAGAGTGTTGTTGTAAGAGAGAGAAATAGTGGGATTGTCGAGAGTTCCTCGTTGGAGGGAGAAGGGAACCTGTAGAACCCAACCTTCCATAAGGTGTGTAAAAAATAAATTGTGTACAAACGAGGCGGGCATGCCCCATGCTCGTGTCATGTAACTCAAAAAGAGGAATGAAGTGTTGATGTAGACAACTGCAGCACCCTCGGGGGTGGTAATGATAAAGGCAAAAGATAATTCTACGGAGGAACATACTCTGAATAGTAGGCAGTGACATCTATAAGAAGTATCACGGATTCTGTAGGCATTGATAGACCAACCAAGTTCAGAGGTCTTCGGCAAGTATAAGAACTAACTGCAATAGTTGCAAAGTAAGACCCACCGTAACATGAGAAAGTGTTGACGTCGAATGTTATGGGGGTCAACGACAGCAGGGAGAAATTGTGGTTCTCCCTGTGCCGTTTGAGAGCTCTCATTGGTAAGGTAATGAGAGTCAAGATAATGTCGCCCTTCTGGAAAACTGTGGTGATGTCGACAAAAAGGGGGACGCGACTCCTAGAAGAAAAGGGCTTTGTGAAATCTACTAAGTGAGGTTAGGAATTGAAGGAGGTACATGGACGAAATCAAGATGTAGGAAGACTCAAGACCACCCTTGGTTGGGGTATATGTGAGATAAAAGTGGCTGCAACCGTTCAACGAGGTTGAGTGTCAGGGAGACAACAAGACAGGGGATAAGTTGTGCCAGAGGTGGGACAAGGTGAACAAACTCAGAGGGCAGAGGTTAGTGGCCTGTGGGATACTCTAAATATATGGACGATGTCATCAAGGGTAGATGATAAGTTAGTTTCCCAACCAAGGGTGACATGGTTTGCTTTTTCCAAAAAGAGAATAAGGTCGCCAAAGGTGATGAAAAAAAGGTAATGTAACTACTGGAAACAAAGGCGTTTGTACAATAAATAAAGAATACGTTGGGATAAGTGTACAAATACAGAAACGGATGCCCTGATGTAATATGGTTGGCCCGGGTAGGACGCAAATTGTTTGGAGAATTGGTGGAGGGTGGGGGCCCCATGGGTGGGTTTCTGTACGAGGTAGGTGGAATGAAGGGAAATTTGTAGATGGGAAAACTGATTATGGATGAAATAGAGGGTTCATGATACTACAGAGGTGCAGTCAAAAAATAGAACCGTGAAGAGATAATATGGGAGTCCGTTGGGAGAGTTAGAAAAATGAGGAGAAGGAGTATGTGGCTGATTTGTGACATGATGTAAGACTATTGGGACTCCCATCCCTAAAGGGTTTTGAAAAACAACATGAGTGTCAAAGGCGCAAAAGGGTGCTATGAATGAGACAACTCATGTGGGTAAGAGTGCTACCGGGTGACAGTACTGAAGATGCAAATGGAGGTGTTGGTATTGCAGAGTCGGAAATGGGGATCCTAGAGGCAAATGTCAGAGGGTGTGACTAGAGATGAAAGTGAGATTCAGAGGGAATGACTATATGCCAGTACTGAGTATATACCTGAAGGGGTTGCATTGATGTATGATGACCAAGTACCTACACACATGAAAACCAAATACCCAACGTGAACAATATCTGAAGAGAATCGAACATATGAACATTTATTTGATAATTTTGAATATGCGCATGCGTACCTGGTCAGGGTATGAAAAAAAAATGGTGTCCCAGGGGCTCAGGATGAAAAGAGGCCCAGGGACTGTCGTGATGTTGATGATGGGATGTTGATCCTGTTGTTGAATACGGATCGAGAAATGGACACCCAAAGCTCCCGGAATGGTGAGTGGAAGTTTGGCGAAAAAGGCCTATATATAGTTGTAGGGCCCACATTGCGACCTCATTTGTACTTGTTGCTATAGTGACTGGACGAGAAGTATTCAGAGGAGATTTGGAGATTCTAGGAGAATGAGGCATCTGATCAAGGACCAACAAGCTTCAGGTTAATGGTCTGATCATCCTGCATAGAATTAGGGTTTCATTTTTGGGTAGGGGCTGTATGGAGGGCCGTACAGGGGGTTTTATGGGTGTGGGCCCCCACGTGCATGGGCGATCTGGAAGTATGCACGCACAAGTGTGCGCCTACCCACTGGATAGGTGGGCATGGGAGCGCTTGTAAGGGGCACATTGCACGCACTATGTGCAGGCCTGTTGGCTGCACAGCTGTGCATGTGTGCGCGACTGTGCAATGGATAGGCACGCTTTAAGGCATGCCTGTATTCGTGATAGGGGCGCATGAAGGCGCCCCTATATGTTTGAGATGGCATGCACCTGTGTGCGCCTGAAGGATGGACAAGAATGCCTGAGTGCGCGCCTGTGGAGTGGACAGGCCTGCATACATGCATGCCTATGGAGCGAGAAGGTGCACACATGTGCGCGCCTGTGAGTTAAACAGCCACGCCTTGGAGGCAAGGTTGACGGGTGTAAAACTTATCTTTTTAATGTTGTTTTATGGTCCATTTGGCTGACTTAGGACTGTTTATGTGGTTGCAAGGGATCATTGTGCATGATGCCAGTTGGTTGGCGAGAGTGGTATTGGTCCCAGCTGAGAGATGCCGTGGCTATTGAGGAGTCGGGCGTACGTGCGACTTTGGCAGTCTGTGGGCTGTTGAAGTTCTTTGAGTGATCATTGATATGGGTATAGGAGTATCTCCTGTAGTTCCTTATCTGAATGTGGAGTCAGGATCTGCATTTCTTCATAGTGTGGGAGAGCAGATTGCCTTCACTTCGGTGGAGGATATATACTTTTTGACTGGGCTCCCTTTTCGAGGAACACCTCTACCGACGGAGCCGGTGTTACCGAGGGATGTGGCGCTAGCGACAGTTGGCTGGAAGTACTGTTCGGGGGTGAAATTTATGTCTGGCACTTTTGTGAGCATTGGGGCGATGGATGCTCTAGCGCATCATTGCATAGCAGCGATGATTGTGAGAGTGTATGGGTCTCTTGTGACACAGCGAATCAGTGGTGGTTAGCCGTGTGTGTTGGAGAGGATGTTGTCCAGTGAGCACATCGTCTGGGGGCTTACGCTGCATGCCAGGATGGTAGGGTAGCTAGACCACTGTCGGTCCACGGATATAGGAGAGTTTGCCTTCGGGTCCATCCTAGTGGCTTGGTTTTTGGAGAGGGTGCCTATGTTGTGCCCTAAGATTTTATTGGGTGCGCTTGGGGCGCGAGAGCCGTGACTAAATCGGTGGTCGACTATTTTTCTTCCCCATGGTGGTGGTGAGGGCAGCCACTTCTTTACTACTGAGGTGGCGCAGCTGTGGCAGCGGATGCCGCAGGTGATATTGCAGTTCCCCTATGCTGGTGTTGACTTTCGGGAGGATCCAGACATGGTGTTACCTCTAGGGGAGGTGTTTGACCATTGAGGTATATTGATGAGTTATATATATATATATATATATATATATATGTTTTTTGAGATAGCATGACATATGTATATGATATAGATGTTGATACTATCTGTTGCTTGTTTGTATGTGCAGATGTGGCACCTCGCGGGCACGAGGTTGAGTTGCGGAGAGCACCGGCTCATCAGGAGCTGGAGAGACCACCGTGGGGAGGCCCGTGGGTTGGAGAGAGACGTCGGCATGAGGCCGTCGAGGCGAGACCAACTGATCTTGAGAGAGTAGCGAGGAGACACCGGTTTGATGACCCTGGTGTCAGGCCATCACATGCTCCTCCGGTGGATGTCGGATCATATTTTGAGGACATACGTCGTCGCCTGGAGGCGGTGCTACAGGGCGTGCCTGAGGGCATGTGGTCTCGCATCCAAGATGAAGGAATATTGGAGCAGTGTGTGGGGATTCCGCCGCCATGGCGGGCCATGGTACGATGGACAACAGTAGCAGGTGCTGTGATGACTGGACGATTACCTCCGGGGCAGGAGGGACCAATAGTGGGTGGGGGACCACCGCCTGAGGGAGGGGCAGGAGGTGGTGCTCTAGAGGCACCTTGAGTGGTGCTCTATGTATTGTTGTATTTTTTGTATATAGGTTGGTGAGCCCATTTTGTACCGAGGTGCTTCACTGGCCTGCAGATACTTGTATTTTTGTATGTAAACATTTGGATGGCACTGTGGACCATTTTATATATACATGAGTATACATTTTGAGATCTATGTGGTGTTTACATGTGTTTTATTAATGTGTTGATGATGTCTAATCTATATATGCTGTGACAGGTTGTTGATGTGTTTATGTATGTGTAGAGGTAGCTTGATGTGATATATGCCAATCTAACATAATATTAGCTAGGTTATTTGTAATTTGATTCAATTGTCTTGGAATATGTGTAAATGTAATGGAATCAAAATGTCAAGATAAAAGTCTAACCTACAGGTATTTGTGAAAGAGGCAAGGATCGCGTATGCACTACACATTGTTGAGCTGGAGAACAACTAGTTGAAAGTTGAGAAAGACGCTAAGGTGACGAATATGATGATGCTGGGCATCGGCCAAGAGGCCGATGACAACAGTGTATTCATCTTGGTTGTTGGTCGCTGAACCCAAACATATGCCGCTCAAATGGAGCATTTCATGTGAGGGGGTGTAGAGAGCCGAAGCGGTCGAAGTGAGATTTTGTGTCCAACGGCTGGCGTCGTTGGTGTAACCGATGTGGTAGGCCGGTGGAGGAAGCTTTTGTCAATAGCACAAATGATATTTTAGACGTGAGGGATGGAAAAAAGATTAAAAACACTATAAAATAAATAACCTAAAGTAGAATGACTATGTTTAAGCATAAAATTTCTTTAAGTATAACCCGTTGACGGGTTCTTTGAGAGAGAGGCCTTCGGGAGAGGCCAGGATGTATGCACCTTTGGTGAGGCAATGTTGGATAATGTATGGGCCATGCCATAGTGAATCGAATTTTCCATGGCCAAAGGTATCATGAGCGATATCGTAAGCAAGGACGAGGTTGCCTTCGCAAAATGAGCGAAGGTTGACATGTCAATCAAAGATAGCCTTTGATCATTTTTTAGCTGCCTCATTGTTCTATAATGAAGATCGATGATGTTCATCTAGGGACTCTAGGTTCAGCAAGCGCTGCTCCATTGGAGCAGTGTCAGGTAATAGCTCAATTGCGGTGTGTAAGGTGGAAATTTCGCACTCGATGGGAAGAGTGGCCTCAACCCCATGGACTAGATGAAATGGTGTGAAACTAGTAGCTGTTTTTACAGCCGTACGGTAAGCCCATAGCGCGGAAAATAGCATATGATGCCAATTGGTCTTATGTTTATTGACCGTGTGCTGTAACATGGTATTGAGGACTTTGTTAACTGCTTCAACCTATCCATTAGATTGAGGGTAATATGGTGAGGCAAACTCGTGGGAGAATCCTAACCGAGATGAGAGTTTGACAAAAATCTCATTCTTGAAGTGTTTCCCGTGATCGGAAACAAGTTGGAGTGGTACTCCAAAGCGAGATATGACGTGGTTAAAGAAAAAACATGCTGTGGTGTCAGTGTTATTATTGAAGGTGGGCATAGCTTCAGCGCATTTGGTGAAGTAATTGACCGCGACGACAATGTATTTGTGTCCATTGCTGGAGGGGGGATTACAAGTCATGAAGTCGATGCCCCATTTACAAAAAGGGCTGGCAGTGATGAATGGATGAAGAAGAGCAGGTGGTGCTCGGGCTTTGTTGGTGTAAAGCTGACACTTCTCGCATCGTTTCATGGCATGAATACAAACGTGAAACAAGGTACACCAAAAGTAACCTACTCGGATAATCTTCTGAGCAGTGGATATTCCCGAAAGATGGCCCCCACATGCGCCATTGTGGCAGTCGTTCAAGACTCTATCGGCCTTGTCAATGGTCAAGCATCGATGAAGAATGGTGTCGATCCTACACTGGTATAAGATGTCTCTGATGAGGAGGTAACGGGGGGCCTGGTGGTGAGTACGATGACGATCATCTCGTGAAAGGTGGTTACCGAACTTTTGAGTTCGAAGGTAGACGAGGAGGTTGTCGTACCAAGGATCATCCAAAGTGATGTAAAAGAGGTGTTCGTCGGGAAAGTCGGTATTGACGGGGGCACTCGTTGTGTTAGAGGGGAGGGTCATTACAAGTTCGGTGAGAACGAGGGCTTTCTTACTCTTGGGTTTTGAGAATTCAAGATCATACTCCTGAAAGATAACGATCCATCGAGCATATTCGCCATTAATTTTTCGACGACTGAGCAAGTATTTCATAGGGTTGGAATCTGCTACAACCTTAGTTGTGTGAAGCAGAATGTAGTGACGCAGTTTCTGGACTGCGAGGATGACTGCAAGAGCTAGGTTCTCTTCGTGTTTATACTTCAAGGGTGGCCCTGAAAGGTTTTTACTAACGTAATAAATGACATGTTCACGATTGTCATCACATGTCGAGCCAGGTGTCGATGCGATGTTCGACGATAGAGGGATCAAGGCTAGGCATTTCTGTGTATGACTAGGCAAAAATATCCTGATATTCCTGGAAGAGGGCTTTATAGGCAGTGATTTCTTGAGGAGTGCAAGCAGCTCCAATGGTGATTTCCTCGACGATGCCATTTTGGATGGAAATGTCGATTTTAATGGTCGGGGAAATGTTGGCCATGTTGCCTTCTTCAAAAGAATTAGGGGCAAAAATGGGGTTTTTAAACCAGTCGATAGGTCCTGATGGGATAAAATCCTTGGTTTCGACCGCGTATATGGGGTGTTGGTTAGGAGGCGTGGAGGCTTCCTATGGAAAGAAGAGTGCGTGGTGGTGTAGCGCATCCCATGGGTAGTCAGGGTGGTTTAACTCTTCTAGTATTTCCTTGTCACAGTGGAATTGGCGGAAATACAAGGGGTCGTGAAGAGTTATATCAGTGACTGTTGTCATGTGGTTTCCCCCTGGTGATGAAGAAGCACGAGAATGATGTGAGGAAATTATGATGGTTTGCTCGTCATGAACCAAATATCGAAGTACTGAGGAGTACCCGTGGTAGTTGAATGTAAAATTTCTGTAGGGAAATGAGCGAGAGAGTTGGGGGGATTGGGGGGTGAATCCTTGGATAAGTCATCCAAGAACCATGGAGGCGTTGGAAGGGCCTCGGGTTCAGGAGAGATGACGTGAAGAATCTCTAGTGACGAGGTAAGGTCAACTATTGATTCTGTGGGTCTTTGAAGTAGGGTCAATTGGTGTTGCCTGTATTCAATGATCATAGGACACTGGTATGTAAAATGATATAAGGATTCACATAGAGAGCAAGGGCATATCATTCCTTCATTGACTGAAGTTGTGACATAATGGATGTCAGTGATTTTTGGTAGGGATGACATAGTTGGACTGGGTTATCTCTGGAAGCTTTGGCGTACTGCGGCTAATGTCTGTAGAAAGCGTGGCAATGCTGGGCAATGGTGGGTATAATGGCCATATTCTGAACATATAGCGCAAGCGAATTTGGTTTGCAACCCTTTACTACTTGAATGGGGGGTGGTAGCGACAGTACTGCCTATAGTGGTGAGCGTTGAGGGAGTTTGATTGAGTGGGATTAAATTTTGTAACTCTGGTAGAGATGGGGCAGTTGTTGGTTTGGTGTCCATATTTCTCACATAGTGTACAAGGGGGTTGGGCGCATGGGGGAAGTGGAGCTGGGGGCTCTTTCTTCTTTCTCCTGCCCCCAGCTATGGCAGGGGGGGTAATGAGTGGGGGTGGAGAGGGTATGGTGGGAGTAAGTATGGGAATATTCATTGGGATTCCTTCTATTTGGGGGGGAAGGGATGGTCGAGGGACCATCTCGGGTGGATGTAAATACCAAACTGAAATTGCTAACACCATATTAGGGAGGGTAAGCGTTGCGGCTACTTGGAAAGCTTCGATGCTAGGTGGAGGGTAAAAGAAGGGGATTTGAGTGATGGCTTGGGGAACTGTCTCCTAAACTGGGATATGACCTTGGGGAGGGGTGAAATCATGGATGGGTGGGGTCGACGAGTTCGCAGGAGACTCGTGAGGGGGAAGTTCTGTGACTAATGGGACATTAGATATGATAGAAGCCTCCTTAGGAGGAAGGGTATCCTCTGCGTTAGTTCCATTAGATGATACGACACATACTTGATTGGAAGGATGAAGGAGCGATGGTGCTCCATGGTAAGTTCCTAACAATGATGGATCTTTGAAAATTCCGGGACCCATTTCGACCAGTGGGTATGCGTCATGACTCGTGTGGATGAGAGGAAGAATGTTATCGATGTTGGCATATGGGTTAGGCTCATAATGTGAGACTTGGTCAATGGTAACGATCTTCCCGTTGTGGTGGAACATCAATGTTCGAAAGACGGAAGAGGCAATTACCTTCATAGCGTACATGTAACTACGACCGAACAGGATATTATAATCGAGTGGGGCGTCGATAACTTCAATGTCAATGAGAATAGTCTTTCCCCCGAGTTCTACGGGGACATTTTGGAAGAGCCCTTTAGGAGATGATGGTCGTCCATCATAATCTCGTAAGGTAATGGCAGAGGGTATGAGTTCGGGGGAACCAAGTTTCTTCCATACAGATTTGGCCATAATGCATGTAGATGCACCTTCATCGATGATACACTGATGAATTGTAATGTTCCATATTTTTACTAGGATTTGAAAAGTGATCAAGGCGGGAAGGAGAGGTTCTCTGCTGTTGAGATCAAGTGTAATGAGTCGAGTATATACGGGGTCGACTGCCCCCAAGGCGGAAAGTAATGATTTTTGCTGAGTGGGACAAGTCTGAAGGACTTCTAAGACTGACATGGCAGTCGGGGATTGTCCTAAGTCATCAACCAAACTGTAATTATGAGCAGCCCTAGCCTGTGGGTTGTGGACATTCCTGCGTAATGGGATGCGAGGGATGTGAAGAGGTGGCTCTGTGTTAGGGCGAGGGATCATCGATGGGGGTCCCATCGATGCAGGGTTTGTCTCTAGAGGAATGGGAGGAGACTTAGTGGGTGCATGATACTGACGATTACGTGTTTGCAGAAGGATTTCTTCCTCACTAATGAGGAGGATCATGTGATCTGCTAGATTGTTTGGATTGAGGTACTGTCCTACCTAAGGTGGGGGAGGCTATGTGTCCTGTTGGGTGTTTATCACACCTTGGTGTGGAATAGGATTCTGCAGCACGACAGGGGGGGGTTGCTGCACGTATTGTTGTGGGGCCTGCTGAGGGGTAGGTGGGGCTAGAGGATGTTGTAGACTGCCTGAGTCTTTCAACCATTTGAAATCAACGATTTGGGGGCAATGATGAGTATAATGACCGAACTCACCGCAAAGGGCACAAGGGAAGTTGGTTTTAACATTATTGTTATTTCTCCCTTGACGCCTATTATTATTTCCCCCCTGGGGGTTTTGATTCCCTTGGTTCTGGTTGCCCCCAGTAGGTTGGTTCTACTGGGGTTGATTCCCGCCTTGACCTGGGTTGTTGTTGTTCCTGTTTCTTCCTTTCTTTTTGGCATTGTTCGAAGAATGGGTCGGATTTTCCATATTCAGCTGTTCGAAATTTTGATATTGCTGAACGGGAGAGGGTTGAACAAAATTCACCCCAACGTGAGGATGTGGGGGAGTGATGGGTTGTGGGGGTCCAGGAAATGGAAAGTACATATTCTGTGGGGGTAACGACCCGTAAGGTACATAGGAAGGCATGGCACTTTCACTAGTACTATAAGTTGAGGTAGAGGGGGTACCAGAACTTGTTTGAATAGGTGGGTGTATGGGGGGTGCTGGCGGTGGCCCACTGATGGGTGAAGGCATAGCAAGAGGGTATGATTGTTGATAAGGGGGTGGGGGGTAATAAGAGGTGCCCTTGTATGCCGACGGGTATTGAGGTGTTCCATACATTGGTGGTTGTTGGGGTTGTGGACCGTGGTGGGTGGTATTACCAATCAGTTTGTCTGCTGAGTGAGACATCCCAGGTTTGTCTTGGCCAAATGACACAGGTTTTGGGAGATCAGGAAGTACAGTGTATAAGTACCCCGACTGTGAATAGATGAGGTCGTATTTTTGAGCCTTACTAATGGCTTCTTCTTTTGATTGAGGGAAGGTGGAAGCTACATCCTTATCGAGGAGAGAGACAAGTGATCTAAGAAACCAGTCAAGACACTATTGTTTGGTGGTTTCTGCTTTGCACAAACTACGTCGCCTACGCCACTCATAAATGTGATCACCGATATGTGTGGCTGAGGTTTTTTTGAAATTAGAGAGTAGTTCCAGACCATTTTCATGGTGGATTGGTAATTGGAAGAAGGTCAAAAATGCTTTGTCCAAGGATTCAAAAGTCGCATGGGACCCTGATTTTTCATCTACATACCATTTGGCCGATGGGCCAGTGAGTGTGTGTTGAAATAATCATAGTCTAATGGAATCATCCATGATGTTGTTGGAAGAGCACCATAGGTGGAAAGTCATGACATGGTTGGTAGGGTCATATCCTACCTTTCCTTCAAATTTGGGGATGTCTGAAGGTAGTTTGGTGGGCATTGCAGGCCATGTGGGGTCATGCAATATAGGATCATTGGTGAGTTTACTTAGATCTGGTATGTTGAGAGAGGCCAAATATGGCATCTGTAGTGGGGGGGGAGGATTAGCTCCAACCATGGTGTAAGTGTGTTGTGAACTGACCCTCGAGGGGGGCTAGGTGGGTTGGTACTTCCCCCTTGAGAGGAAGTTGGTCCTCCGATTCTGTGTAAAGGAGAGCGAGTGGATGGTAAGACTTGGGAAGTGGACCCAAGTAATGTGGAACCAAGCAAAGCTAATCCTAAGATAGTAGCACTCACAGGAGTGTGAGACGGTGGTGCCGATGAGTGGGCAAGACAGACACTCCCCCTAAGATAGGAAGGAGGTTTAGCAAGCGTCGGGAATGATGGGGATTCTGTGGGTCCCCTATGATGTCCAACTAGATGAGTGAATGTGTGTAAATGGTGGTGAGAGTAATAAAGAAACAAGAGCCTTTGTTGCAAATTTTGAACTTTAAACAATATATATATCCAAATCAAAATGTAGTCAGAAGTGCATCATACATAAAGTGGTTTGAAAAAGAAGCATATATGTGGATAAGTGGGTTTTTTCCACATGGGGAATCAAAGAAAACAAATGCTCGTGTCCTAGAAGATGTAACGTCCTTCCTCTCAAATAGTACTAGACCTTCCAATAGTACTCAACAATGGGGTCTGAAGTCACCGGAAGAGAAACTAGTGAAGGATGAAATAATCAGTTATAATGAGGGGTAAAGGGGGCATATCTTGAAAGAGATGGCGATATATCCCAATAGCCACACAAAATCTGATCAAGGTGCAATTGCAGCCCATAATTGCCACCTAGGTAGATGTCCTAAAATTTGGTCACTAGGTACCTCGGTCAAAGTGCGGCATTTAGATTTTCGGCCTAAGAAATGGGTCACGTGATGGATCCCATCCAAGAGGTGGGTGCCTCAAGGGGGGACACAAAGAACAACTGGACCTCAGCCTTCAACCCTTCACGGGTATCTCCCTGCCTTATGGTGTTAGGAACACTTGACTTGGAGGATTTTCAGTTCCCTATTTGACAACTTTTATGGTTTTGATAATGTGAGAACCAGATAACGGGGAGTTATTTGGATGCCTATCCCCGAAATCCTACCTAGACTAAAAAATTTCTTTTGGCACCTCCTGTGGAGGAAAACTTAGTGAGTTTTTAGAAAAAATTTAGATGTAGATGTTTTGAGAGGTTGGGGGTGTGAACCAACCTCGTTGAATTTAAATGGGAGTGGATAGTTTCATCAAGAAAAGGGTGGGGTGTTTCAGAATCCCTTTGGAGGAAACTTATTTTGACCTCCACGTTTCAAGAAGAAGTTATGTGAGTGATAAGTGACTTTTGTGTGTGAATGAGTGAAAGTGTGCCAATTTTTAATGAATTAGGTGTCACCTTGCTGCATGTGGACTTCGCTTGGTCCTTACAAGTGTTGATTACCTAATTAACTAAGTGTATTTGGTACAACCTTGCGTAATTCAAAAGTCCCTAGGAAGCTAGCATGTGGACATGTGGGTCCGTTACTATTCCTTTAACTCCCTATTGTGACGTAATCTAAGAAAAGCTTTGAAACTATCCTAGATTGTGATCATGTGGGCATGTATGGGCCCGTTACAAAACCTTTAAACTTCACTAGTGATTTGATCTAAGAAAGTAAATTTCAACACTATCCTATCTTTGTAGCATGTGGGCATGTATGGGCCCGTTACAATATTAAGATGTGTTTGAAAAAATAAACTAAGAGGAGTCCCAAGAAGGGATGTTGTCCTCTTTAAAAGGTTTTAATCTTCTTAAGGGAGATAAAATTGTTTCACAATCTTTTTTTGATTCTCAAGATTGCTTGGAGGTGCGAGAGAAGAGCATACTAAGCGATCGTTATCCAACTTCTAGTCCCAATGCAAGTTAAATGTTATTAAAAATGATTTCCAACTTATATTTTGAGTCAAAACAAATCATCCATGTGGCGAAAATGAAAGCAAAAGAGGAAATAATGATTTTAACCCCCTAAGTGCCTATGTGTTTTGACTAACCCCTTTATATGAAGAGGGGACTAAGTGTAGTGCAACTTTAAAACATGCTTGAAATCATTTTTAAGAAGGCTAAGGGCCTTCCCCACATCTCAAAAACTTTACAATGTGAATTTTTTTTGCATAGATGCACGGGTCTCAGTGGAGACAGAGGCGCACAGAGCGCATGCACATGGACCGAAAAGAGTTAATGAGCGCACATGCATAGAACATAACTGTGACTTGAGTGCATGTGCGCACGATGCGCGTCTGTGGGCCGAAAAACCTGCGCACAGGTGACACACGGCCGTGAATGAAAATTTCGGGTGGAATTCTCTCAATTCACCTTGGAATTGGATGATTGGTAGGTCGTCTTAGGCTAGTTAATGCACCTGCAAGCTAAATAAACCAAAAGAAGAGCTAGAAAAACCCAAATGGGGTAGGAAATTGATACCTTTCCCCAGTGGAGTCGCCAATCTGTTGCACCTTTTTCATCACCTTAGTGAGAAAAATAGAGGTGCTTGTAAGCTTAGTTGGGTTTGCTAAGCAGGACAGATGCAAGGAAAAGGGTTAGAGAAAGAAACATACAAAAATAACTAAGAAATAAACTAAGAAATAAAACAGCAACTAAATTAATGAACATAGGGACATAAGGACAAAAGAAACAATGAGACCCATGTCACCAATGATAAGGCTAATATTAGTGAAAGAAAACATCGAGAGTCAAGAGGAATATGAGTCCCTTCTTCCTCCAAGCGAGGGCTCTTGGACCCCCACAAATAAGCTCTTCTTACAACTCTTGAAAATGAAAATGAAAATGGTGAAAGAATTCTTTGCTAATCCACTCAAGGGGTGAGATGGATTACCCAATGCAGTGATGAAAGTATACTCTTGGCAAGGATAGAAGATTCCTCAAGAGAATAATGGCAGCATAACTTTGCTATGAATTCCTTGAAAAATAAAGTGTATCCATGGCATTTTTATAGCATTCCTTTGAGTTATTGTCCAACTAGTTTGTAGTGTGTAAAGAGGCTAATTAGGGCATTTCTAGGTCTTTGACCAGCCACCCAGTCGAATCCAATCCAGATTTGAGTGTCAAATCAACTTGGAAGCTGAACCAGAAGTGGGTGGGAGGCCGACCACTCTCATAAATGTGTCATTTCTCAGGTGCGCGGATTTTTGCGACAACAGTCGCGCATCGTGCGCATGTGCACGTGCGCCTAGTGTCTTCATAGTGCCCTTTAATTTTTTCACTAGTTGTATAGTTTTGACCCTTTGTGAATGATTTTGTGTTAATTTAGGTCCATGGATGACCTCATAACTGTTTGACGATGCTGAATTCTTGTAACCATTTGCGGGCGAAATTTCAGTGATAACAATGAGGATGGATTAGAGAGGATTTCCAAACATCCTATTTATAAGAACTGAGCCACCAAACAAGAGAGGTAATATTTTCATTGTGTTTTGATAAATCTAGTTGCATATTTTTATGTCTTATTTAACGCACATGAAATTTATTGTAACATTTTGTTTCAATTATCTTATTTTTATTATCTATTGTTTTGCAAATATTGGAACATATGATGAGAGTCCCCAACATGATGAGCATATGGAGGAGGAATAGGAGAAACTTGCAGTACATAGACCCCACATGCCATGCATGCTGGTTTGGAGAGTCTATATAGAGGTAGAATATTGCCTATGTGGTGTTATGGTTAGTCATGGAGTGGTACCCACACTGGTTCGAGACATATAATGGGTACCAAAGTTTTCTACGATATGGATGAATTTACCTAATGACATGACATCATTGATGCATCATATTGTTAGTGTCGTCAAGCTCATTGAAACGTCCATCTACCACATCACAAAATCGATCCACGTCCTCTACTCCACCACATGGTCCTCCTCCTCCTAATATTTATTCTTCTCCACATGTGTCTACACCATCCCCAGATCCTCCTGCTTCCCCTCCACATGTTTCTACACTGTCCATAACCGATCCTCCTCCACCTCCTCCACCTCCTCCACATGTGTCTGCACCATCCACTAGTCGTCATGTTCCTTACTCTCCACATGTGTCTGCACCATCCATGTATGATCCTCCTCCTTCCCNATTTGTCTACAACATCCATCAATCCTCATGTGCCTTCCCCTCCACATGTGTCTACACCATCCAAGTCCAATCCTCCTCCTCCTCTTCCCACTCCACATGTGTCTGGATCGTCCATCGATCCTTCAGCGTATCCTCCACATGCATCCCTGCCCACCGATCCTTCTCCTCCTCCACTTGTGTCACCATCCACCGATCCTTGTCCTTCACCTCAACATCTGTCATCATTCATCAATCCTCCTCCTCCCACTCCTCTTCCTCCTCCACATGTCTCAGAATCTTTTGATGCTTTGGACACTATGTTCACATCGAGTAGTGTTGCATAGGTTTATATTGATTGAGACACATTTGATAGTGTATTATTGTCATTTCATTTCGGCATAGGTACTGATAGATCCTCTACCTCTAGTAGTAGAGACACTTATGCATCTGACTCTAGTGGTGGACCTAGCTAGTAGTGGTATTGATTGACATGTATATTGATTGTTTTATATTTGAATTGAGATGCATATATGACATCTTTATTTCAGATTTTGTTGATATGTATGTTTGGCATGTATATTGATATGTATATCGCTTATGTATATTATGTTTTTCATATAATGTTGTGGTTTTTGTTTGATTTATAAATGTATTATGAGTATGCTAATGATTAAAATTATTAATGATTTCTCTGTTATTAAATTAAATTTGAGATGTATCACTCATTTAAATTTACAATTGTCATATAATGTTTAACTTTACTTTTATGAAATTGTTTAAATTGGTTGTGATTGCAAAAAGTTATAACCATTAATGCCATATAATGTTTAACTCTTCTTCAAGGTGAATTGTTTCTTGTACAAAAATATACAACATGTTTATTAAATGCATTTAGAAACAAAAATACTTAAATATGATGAGTGAAATGATTGTGACTTGAATAATTTTATTTTTCATATATTGTAACAATAACATTATAATATAATTATTCACTAATAATAATGATGATGATGATGATGTAATAATAATATTATATAAAAAAAATTATTATTCAAAAATTACAAGACAAAGTTATAATATAATTGTTTACTAAAATGAAAATTATTATATTTTATTAGTATTTAATTTTTCCAAAGATTTTATTAATTGATATTATCCAACTATTATAATATATGAAATTCATTTTTTAATATCTTTATATTTTTGTTAAATAAAACACAATTTAAAATAAATCTTTATTGTTGTGTTATATTCATTTTGTTATATGAATTTGTCACCAACTTTGTGATATCACAATTAATGCTTAGTAATTCAAAGGTTAACATAAACATATGCTAATACAATACAACATAAATTTGTTATAATAGACAATAAATATGACAATAAAAATATACCAAAACCACATCGTATGCTTGTAATATTTAATGTATTTTCAATATGGTGGTTGTAAATGGTTGTTAACTTTTCATATCCAACATTATAAAATGAATAAAAAAAAACATAATTGGCCATTATAGATACCCATAATAAAACGACACATCCACAATATAAATGTTGAAACAAAGCATTTACATATCCATCTTTGTTTCCATCACCCTGATTATCTTCCTTGCTTGGAATTATAACAATGTAGTTCTCAAAATATGTTTAGATCTTGAATCATGTCCCAATACAAACCACTAATCCCCACCAACACATATGGGTAAAAAAATACTTGGTTGCAATGTTTTGGGAAAACATAAGGCTCCTTAGTTTCAACCCAATTTTTTTTAGAATTAACAGATATTATCCCACTATTACGATCTTCCTTTACATTTATTCAATCAAAGGTATCCCACCACTTGCAACAAAAAATAACACGTTGAAAATATGAGAAGTCCACTTGCATGATCTCTTGTATATTTCCAATGTAGCCTAATTTTTCCTCTATCAGGTTTTGATCACAGTGGCTAGTACGACTAGATTGGTTGAAATCGACCTCCACTCCACAATATTGTGTGATGTTTCCATCATCAACATACTCAGTGCAAAAATGATGTCCATATGCCCACATAGATAGGACCAAATGGACCTGTAAAAATGCAAACAAAGGATGACGTCATATGTCTAATAAACCAAGCATTAGTAAAAACATTTAATACATGTTACAATTCAAATGTGCAATATTATAAATTGAACACACTACGTAGAGAAGTTATTACAGAGTTGTTGCACCCAATCACTATGTTTAGTGCATCGAGATCTTCTCCACATGGGTTACGACCAAACACTGCATATTTCGCTTGTATTTGGTCAGCCACCCAATTGTTGGGATAATTTTTTGGCATATTTTCTTTTAAGTGATCAATATAAGGCATCCTTCTACCATTCAAATTTCTAAATGATTTCTTGTCATTGTACCATTTCCTTCTTTTCTCTTCATACAATGCGATCGATGTTTGTGTTGCCTCCACGTTGTAAATAACAAATTTATTGATGACATCAATTTCTAAATTTGTTGATGTATACAAGAATTCAAAATGAATAATATGAGATTAAATATATATTATCAACTGAAAGAATGAATTTATTGATGAAATCAATTTACAAATTCACAGATGTATATAATAATTCAAAACGAATAGCATGAGATCAAATATATATTATCAACTTCATTGTAAACAATTACTCTATACTAAATTGAAAAAATATAAGTGACTTACTCTTTATCAAGCACCTTTTTCCGTTCGTTTGGAGTAGCTCCCCTTCCCTTTTGTCCTCATCTTTTTAGTCGTCCCAAACCACTTCCCCTGGCATGCCATCAATTTGCTTGATGTACTCATTGGCATAATAGAACAACTCGTATACTATGTACCCCTTTGCCATAGAGCCCTTTGGTTTTTCCTTTTGTTGAACAAAACCCTTCAATTTTTTCATGTACCTCTCTAAGAATAACATCCAATGACATGAAATAACCCAAACTAATTCAATCTCATCATGTAGATAAATTAGAAGATGGACATGCAAGTTCTTAAAAATCATGGTCAGTTTCTTCCCAAACATACACACAAACTCAACTATCTCTCAATGCCATTGTGGAATGCTAGTTATATGAGCCTCCTTTGATGTGATCCAATGTACACATGCAAATAATTTTGATATGGAACATCATATGTCTCAGGGAAAGTCATGGTTCACACAAACACGCATGAGTAAAGGATAATGGCACTACAAAATAGACACACACATAATTAATTTCCATAAAATTGTGAGTGCATATCACATTTTTATTGACAGTGTAGAAGAAGAATAATGTATTCAAAATACATACCCTTAGAAGGTTCATATGGTTATGTGATTTCAATGCTGAAAAATTCCCTTCTATAGTGAAGAAACATCGTAGAGTCGATCCATATAAAGAAGGTTCCTTCACACCCAATATAACATCCTTTGCCATAGAAAGATCATCGTTCTTCAAAATCCATGGGGCATTGCCTTCTTTAAAATACCAAGAGGGACCATCCTCTCCTCTAGTTTCTTTTCTTGGCCAATGTCTCTTTTTAGTATTTGAAGCAATAAGATCTATCCTAACAACCAATGTGTTATTTTTATTTTAAATGATATGTGCCTCTGTAAAGAAGATGAAACATTTTTTATTAAATGCAAGGGATCTAGTAAGTGGTGAATATTAAGATGCTCCCATTATAGAAGATCATAAAATACATATTTCCTTTTCATCCCAATGGGAATTTTCTCAACATAAGTGTCAAAAAATTTATTATCATCGAACATAGGTTCCCCATTTGAATCAAACAATTCTACCATTTCCTTCTCCTTCTCTGTGTCATATGCCCTAATCCAATATACTGATGTCATTATTTCAAGTCTTTGGGTTCTCTTTGGTCTACCATTGAAATCATATGCAACTCTTCTATAATGGTGGTCTTCTGGGAGGAATACCCTCAAGCAGTTGTACACCCACTTTTGTAGGTGGTTGGACCACCTAGACTTTATAGAAGGTCCACAAAATTTACATCCATGATACCCTTTTGTTACAATAACTATGATGTTATTGTACATAGATCATGTTAGTGTCAAAAATATAGTTGCACCAAATTAAGTATGCCAAATAACATTATAGATATAAACAAATCAATCAACGTGATTACTAGAGAAAAATCCTAGTTCTAGATAGTCGTTCGTGGTGTATGAGCATATGCCATACAATGTGAAATACCTCTCCATTGGGATGGGTTTTGATACATCATATACATGTATCCCCTTACCATAATTTCTTAAATTCATCGATTAATGGTTGGAGGTAGACATCCATTATCTTCACATGTCTTCTACCTAGGACAATAAGATCCAACATAAGATGTTCATTCTTCATGGACAACCATGGGGGGATATTGTTATTGATCACTACCACTGTCCAAATAGAATATTTGGTGTTTTGGAAGGAATGCAGGTCAACTCCATTCATGGCTATTCTTCATTGTAGGCTTTGTACTTCATCCTTGAATTTATCGAGCCATGTATATTCTATATGATTCATGGCTATTGAATCTATTGGGATTTGCATAAATCATGGACCACTTCTATGTGAGGCATGCCACCCCTGCAACATGGCTAATTGTTTGCAACGAAAGATCCTTTGAATCCTCAGAATTATAGGCATGTGCCTCAATATCTTATGAGGAAGGCCATGTTCCTTAACCTTTTTTTGAGGGTCCACTTAATGTTTAGTTATCTCAAAAGTTCCGTGAAACACGTGTCTAATGTAAAATACATTTCTTTCAAGTTGTACAATAGCATTGTTTTCCTTAGTTGGGTAGACGTTGATACCCGTCAACCAAAGAGAGGGGTGGTGGAAGCAGATTTTAGGTTTTTGAAGAAGGTATCTATGACATCGACGTTATACCCTAGTTCATTTTGTTGGAACTCATGTAACAACATTCCCTCCATGGCTTGGGTATATTTTAATAAATCATACAAACCAACCTCTATATCGTTTCCTTTGTCCCCAACATGTGAAGAACTAGTGTTACTGTAGAGGTTTTGGATTGGTAACTTAGGATGTAGTGGGAATTGAATAGGTGGTTGATTCAACCATTCTTGGTATGCTTCCTCTTTGAGTTGTGCTCATTTAAAAACAATATCGTGACCTGACATTGTAGTGGGTGCAATGGTATATGGTATAAAGGTCGCTCGCCATCAGAATATTGATTGTAAAAATATTGAACATTACATCGATAATATTAGTAACACAATTCATTTAATATGTTCAAACATTATACCAAACATTTGTTAGAAGAATGGATAATTTTTTCCCAATAATAAACATGCAACCAACCACTTTATAAAACAAATGTCGAATTAAAAAATATATTTACAATAGTTCCATCGAAAATCCAAATATACAATTACTCAATCATCTTTTTACTATGCCATATGGGGTAGGGGTGTCTACATAAAAGATATCCAATTCACAGTGTAATACCATTGACCCATGATGAATGCATGAACATGGCATGTTACGATTAGTAGGATAAAGAGGCTATCCATTTTCATCAAACATCTTCTTGCAGTATCTTTCTCTTGATAAGAGCTTGCATAATTCTGGGACTATTAAAATATGTTGAGCATATGAACACGATCTTGAATCTAGATCCTGCAAAATTCATTTAGAAATTATTCAACTACACCTGCACACATAACATAAATTCAATGAGTCAGAGGAATTATAAATAAAATCTATATGTACTATAGTTGGTGGGAGAGAACTTGAAGGACTTGCAACAATATGGAATGAGTTGGAATTTGAAAAATTGACCATTTAATATTATAATTTCCGTTTACATTCATTTGAACCAAAACTTTCATCTTTGGAAGCGTAGAACAATCTAACTTCAAATTCAATTTAAAATAAATTTTATCAATTAATGAGGCACTTAATCATATAAGGACGCCTCGGTGCATTGGTATAAAGAAAACACATCAGTGCTTTAAATTAAGAGAAGTATCAAAGATTGCCCTTCATTATTTCCTCCGCAAAGAAAATCCCCCACAAAATTTAAATACAGATGTTTTCATTTTCATTTTGCAAATTAAATTGTTTGTCGGTGTGTCAATACTTACACACCACACCGGTGTAGTACAAATTGTATAGTGCACCCATTGAAGCAAGTTAGAAAATAACACATGCTTACTATCAATGCATTGAAATTTATTACGAAAAGATGAGTCGGTGCATTATACATACACACCACACCAGTGTGCTACTCAAAGTATAGCGCATTGAAAAAGTAAGTTATGAAAAAAACAACATGCACACATTTATCATTGATGTGTTGAAATATACGAAGAAAAAATGAGCGAGAATTTTAGTTTTTATGTTTATAAATGAAAAACCTGATCATTCTTTCATTCTGTTGCTAAATTTTAGAGGGAATGTTTGTGTAAGAGAGATTTCCCATCATGGAATTTGGAGTGGGTGAATTTTTTTTAAGAGCCAAATTCGAAAGGGATTACCATAGGTCACATACACATATGTAGAGAAGAAATTTCAGGTATGTGATTTCATTCTATTAATCATATTAATATTTTCCCTATTTGATTCAAGCAATTTTTAGTGCATTTCCCAAACAAAAAAGAAAGTCTCATAGTCACCTTCGATATGAGAAGCCCTAACTTCCTCACTATTTTTTTTTCTTTCCCTTTCTATATTTCACAAGGATAATGTTTTTTTAAGAAAATATTTTTATTGGTTTTGTTTATTTATATATGGGGAATTTCCTATTTGTTGCAATGGAACCATTGACTGCATTAGATCCCAAACTGGCATGTCGTTGTCGTTTAAAAAAAAACATCTTTACTATTAGCAGTGCACCCTGTACATAGGAAGAGAATTGATACATATTTTCATGTCAACAACACTGCTTAATTTAAATTAGAAATAATATTAAAAAAAAATCGTGGTCGATGGTGCGCATTGTATATAGATAAGCATTGGGGCACATTTTCTTATAAAGATCATTGTTGAGTTTAAAATGGAAATAATACTATTTTTTATATGTAAACCGCCATGTCTTAAATTTGTTCACAGGTTGGTGATGCCTAATAAATAGTACTTAGGAAGTGGTGCTTTTACTAATTCATAAAACACTGACTGAATACAACAATTTGTAAAACATTTTTTATTTTACAATGACACTATTATCATATATCGATGCGTATATATATATGGTTGACTCACTATTGCATATACATATGGTTGAATCAAGGGACAAATGAGTGGAAAACCAATACATTCTAGTAGGGATGTCCAAAAAAGTGTAGAAGGCGATTGTAAAAGAAATGAACATAATTGTGTCACAAGAGGAGCCATCCCAACTACAATGTACATACGAGGTATGTAATCATTCATCTATTCTTTTTTGTACATCGAATTTAATTATCACATGAAATACTAATTTTCAATTGTTTTGTTGTAGAAAATAAAAAAAATAGAACCCATTCAACACATAAGACAAGACGACGAGGAATAATAGGGTTGATCACAAACTTTGTGAGTATTTATGTTTTCAGCTTTAAGATTTCATGTTTTCTATGATATTTATATTTAAATAAGTAATTTACACTTGTCCATGGATGTCTTCTAATAGGTGCTAACATACAAAGAGGAGCCAACCCATGAATTGATAGATATTGGGTTATGTATGGGTAGCGAGTATATGTTGAAGTATGAAGGTTTAATTGAACAATTTGTAAGTAGCTATGTTATTTAACTTCCCTTGTTTTATAATGAATGAAACAACAAGAAATCTTTATATTAATTATATCGATTGTGCTTTGTCATGGCATGTTAAACATGTAGGAAACAAAGTATGGAATACAACCAACATAAGAGATTTTGAGAGAAGGCATGAAGCATGGCTTTGAAAGAATGTGTATTGTACTTTATGAAAGATTCATTGCTAAGGTATGTTTTTTTATTTACATAATCATGTATATTCTACTATATATATAAATGAAAATATACTTATTACACTTTATTTGTATGGTTGTAGATGGAATATGAAGAGTCAAAACATAAAAAACAAGTTGAACAAGAAAACATTATGTTAAATAACCAAAGTACAATATCACCTACAAATTATGAAGAAATGAGGCATGCACACAACTCGAGTGATGACTACAGTTCAAGTGACGAATGAAAATCAATATAATTGAATGTTATTGCATGTTGTATGTTTTGGAATATTTGTCTCTGAAAATTAGAGATTTTTTTTAATGTACTCGACATATTGTTCCAGTTGCATGAGGACATGTTACCTATAAGTATAACAATTACATATTGGTTGCAATTTTATTATTGTACACCTTTACATTGTCCCTTTTGTATGACAATGGGTCTCTTATTCATATATAATAAAATTGGTTTCTTATTTTATTGCATTGTCGAATGTTGTAAAATGTTGCGTTGCTGAATAATTAATATGTGGACGATTTAAATTGTTACAAATAATAAAGGTGTAATTTGTTGGATAACACATTAATGCAATCATTATATGAAAATATGGGCCACAAGGAAGGGTGCACCCCTCCCTTTTCCAGTTAGCATGAGATCATATAGTAGTTCATCAGTAACTTCCATTGTAAACTTCCCTCGCCAGTCTTGTTGAGCAAAGAACTTCCTAATAAAAAATTATCATGTTAGTTGCGTTAGTTAGTTATTTAATAAAAATACCTCGCCAGTCCAGTTGAGCAGGGCACTCCATAATTATTGTTAGTGTGTCAGTTTATGTTATTTTGTCATATTGTAAGCAAATCTCGCTAGTCTCATTGTGTAGAGCGCTCCAAAAATAAAGCAACTAATTCCTTTATGTTTTCGAGGAATAGTCACCCATCATGTAGTAGTTCATCAGTAACTTCCATTGTGAACTTCCCTCGCTAGTCTTTTTGAGCAAAGAACTTCCTAATAAAAAATTATCATGTCAGTTGCATTAGTTAGTTATTTAATAAAAATACCTCGCCAGTCCATTTGAGAAGGGAACTCCATAATTATTGTTAGTGTGTCAGTTTATGTTAGTTTGTCACATTGTAAACAAATCTCACTAGTCTCATTGTGTAGAGTGCTCCAAAAATAAAGAAACAAATTCCTTTTTGTTTTCGAGGAATAGTCGGCCAACCTAATAAAGGGAGCCCTCTTTTTTCAAATAGAGTTGATGTTAATTTTTTTGAAACTCACATCTCTTGTTTTTGTTTCTTCAATTTCTCTTTGCATCTCATTTTATTGTTCAACACACTCTTAGGTTTCCAGTCACCAATGCACACCATTTATCTACAATTGAGTTTCATATGTGTGTTTCCACGTGTTCATTTTGTAGATTAAATTTTAGATCAATGGGTATTAGATCGTGGATCCCAACCAACTTCTGCTTAACTAAGAATTTCAGAAGAGAGGACATCCACATTTTTTTTTTCTAGAGTTCGATGTTCTTCTTAGGAATTTCAGTGCACCCTCTTTAGAGCTTCAAGTGCATCATCGTTCAGGAGGTTCTAGCACATATCTCCTCAACAACCAGTTTTCCCTCTTCCAACATACTCCATACACCCTTTTCAGGGTGTCCAATGCCTTCTCAGTGCACCTAGGATCCTAGTGGCTCTTAGCGCAACACTCAGTTCCAACACAACCTCAATGTTGAATGAAAATTATGCCACCATGAAAGGATCCATCCACAGAGGATTCCTCATCCAATGTCACATCACCCATTCAATATTTGGACATGGCTTACCATGAGTTACTATATCTGCATCAATGCTCAACTCCAACATATATGCAACTTGATACCCACTTTGAATTTCCCAATTTTTTGGGCCAAATGAATGGCGATACTATCGAATATTGGCTTCGTAGTATTTCCACATGCTTAGGGACATGTCTATAGATGAATGAAGACATCAAAATTCATATTTATATTTTGCAATTGGAGGGAATTGCATAAACTTGGTGGGGCACTTAGCTGGAGAATGCTTCCTTGGTCATTAACATAGGTGACCTAGTCAATTCACCAAACCCAAACCTCAAAACGTGGGATGGGATTTTCCAGACAGAGAGTTATTTTATCCCCAAGGCTATCACCATAATCTCCTCTCCAAATGGTTGCAGCTAGGACAAATCACCAATCAGTCTATCCAGGGCTACATTGATATCTTATGCAAACTGCACATCTAGTTACACATCATAGATCTAGAAGAGGTATTAATTGTCAAGTTTAATTATGGGTTATTGATAAGTATTTGTCGTGAAGTAGATTTGTTCGAAATTCCTTCTTTAGACAAGGATTTTCTTCGATCCTTGGCCGTGGTATTCTAAAAAAAAAATCCTCACTCAATGCATCTTTTTTGGATGGCCTTCAATTTCCCTCTGCAAACTTAAATTCCCCTTTTTGTTCACTCTAGAGCTAA
This sequence comes from Picea mariana, assembly GCA_032191745.1. NCBI lineage: Eukaryota > Viridiplantae > Streptophyta > Pinopsida > Pinales > Pinaceae > Picea > Picea mariana. The sequence goes on from JASDQU010750268.1 coordinate 32,603, forward strand.
AAATACATATTTTTTTTTCCATATACATGATGTACCAGTTAGACAACTCATGTATACATAGGTTGTTTTTCTACAACCTGCGTACATCGGGTTTGGTGCTAAAAAATTAAAAATATGTGGGGTTTCCATGCCATGTCATGTGATCTGTGATCCTTGACCTTCCATATACTAGAAATGCTCCAACTCGACCCTTCAATTCCATTTGGAGGCTATAAATTGAGCTATATCCAAGCCTTGAAGACATTTCGACAATTCAATATTGAGAGCAAAGATACTCTGGAGAAATTTCACTTCATATTGAGTCTGCATCCCTTTGTCCTTGAGAGTATGAGCTTCTTGTGTTCATCCCCCAAGCTCTTCTTATATTGTGATGGAGAACCTCATTGAATCCTACATGTGAGCTTGCCTTTGCAGAGGATTGAAGTGGTGGAGACCAAGCTGGAGGGACTTAGTTTCTCAGTTCTGATATGTTCTGTTACAAAAAAATTTCACCTATGTACTTCTATTGATTACATTAATAGAAATACTCTTTTCTCATCCAATTGATATCTTGAAAATATTTGAATTTCTTTGCATGGGCATATTTGTTATGTATGTTAAAGGATTATGATAATTTATATGCTAACATTATATATCATCACCACATGCTTTCATATCTTGGTTGTTGAGGACAAGTTGCAGGTATAAAGATTTGGATCGTGTGCTCAACGGTGGTCTTCTTCAAATGTCCAAACGAGGTAGGATTCTAGCCTTTTCTTGTTATCATTTCATTTATATAGTATACTTGATATTAGAGTTTATTTCTAAGTGTCATTCTGTCTGCTGTGGTTTTCCCCTAGCCATAGAGAGATTTTTCTTGTAACAGTGGAATGTAAGGTGGTGCCTCAAATTCGTTCTCCTCAAGATCGAGTGAGACCCTCTAATACTGGTAATTCTCCTACTATCCCCTCCTCTTGTCCTTTGACCTCACTTTCCTAATCCCATAATGCGCAATGGTGTTATTTTTACAAAACCAATTCAAATTCTTCTGCAGATTGTCACACACTTAAGAATCTATTCACCAGCAAAACTTTGTTTGCAAAGATCGCTCCACCCCAATCCCCTGCACCTACTAATGTTGTATCCCTCCATAATCCTACTAAAGCAGACCCATCCCTCGTATTGATGATTGCTAATGAAATATGCACATATACTATCCCCCTGTTAACCCATAACTACCAGATTAAACATGAATTGACCACCCTCATTATGGACAATGGCAGCCAAAAGAACCTTGTCTCACAAGAACTAGTACAACGCCTCCAACTCCCCACTACTCCACATCCCACTTCATACTAGCTTGGTTAGGTACAAAAGGGAGGTCCTCGTCTCACAGTTTCTTGGTGTTGTGCAGTCACCTTCCCCATTGGCCCGTTTTAGGATACAGTCACATGTGATGTCTCCTATCTCAATTGTGTCGACTTGTTGTTAGAAATTCCCTACCAATAGGCCCGAAACGTTTTGTACCACACCAAATCTCACAATGCGACCTGCAACTTGTAGGGCACACCTATGTGTTGACATATTTTACTCCTAAATCCACCCACCACTTACTGGGAATGCCTCTTTTAAGCAAATCAATATCAATAAATGTGTATTTTTGTGTCTAGTTCACCCTGTTAAACCTAATAATATGACCACTCCTACACCTATGGATATGGTTCCCTTACTCCAATAATTTTCTAATGTATTCACACACCCAACGAGACTTCCTCCATCTTTATCTATTGAGAATTGCATTGACCTTATCCTGGGCACCTCTTTTCCCAATGACCCTTCATACCAACTCTCTCCTTGAGAAGATTTTGAAATTGAATGCGAATTTGGCAAACTTATTGAATCATGCCACATCAAACATTCACTGTCACCTTGTGCATCCCCCAGCTTTATTATTCCAAAAAAATAAATTTTTGAGTGGTGCCTCTTGAATGACTACCGTGTCCTCAATAAATCCATTGTTAAAAAACAATATCCCCTACCCCAGATTGAGGATTGTTTGGACCATTTACAAGGGGCTTACTTCTTCACTAAGATGGACTTGACAAGAAGGTATCATCAAGTTTGCATGTAGGAAACAAACACCTAGAAGACAACATTCAAAACCAATTTTGTTCTTTTCAAGTGGATGGTAATGCCATTTGGGTTGACGAATCCGCCAACCATTTTCATACAGCTAATTGATGACATCTTTAGACCACACTTGGGTAAGTTTGTAGTCATTTATTTGGATGATAATTTGGTATTCAGTAAATATTGGAAATACCATCTACAACATGTGAACAAATTACTTGAGTTGCTATGAGAACATAAGTTATAGGTGAAGGAAAATAATTCCTTCTTTGGACAGACTTTCGTCCAATATTTGGGCTTCATATTAGATAACCAAGGCGTGCGCTCAGATCCCTCTCAGGTATAATCTTTGGCAAAATGGCCAACACCCTCAAATGGGAATGACCTAAAAAGATTCATGGGTGGCATTAATTTCTATAGGAAATTCATCTCCCACTTCTCCCAAATGGCTCATCCTCTACACTAGTTGTCACATCAAGCTAAATTTGTTTGGACTACAGAGGTTGAGCACCATCTTATAATACTGAAGACAACATTGTGCTTGGTCCCTATTCTACAATTGCCAGACATGAATAATCCCTTTGTGATTGAGATAGATGCCTCTCAATTCACTAGTGGGGTCGTACTTAAATAGGGAGGTCATCTGATAGCATACCACTCAGAGACGCTTGCAGAGGCCAAAGTAAAATACAAAAAATATGAAAAAGAATTATACAACTTGGTTAAGGCACTCAAGCAATGGCATCACTACATTATGGGAAAATAGACCATCCTTCATACAAACCATCACCCACTGATATTCATAAATTCACAAAGTAAGATGCATGAACAACACCATTTAAAGTGGGAAACGTATATTGAAAAGTTCCACCTAGTCATTAAATATAAGAAAGGTACCTCCAACATGATGACGAACTTGTTAAGTCGGCCCTCAGAGCAGGTTTTGCACATTTTAGAGGTGCGTTGTACAACTTATGACACATGGAAAGACCTGTATGATCCAAATCCTTGTTTTGGTGAAGTCTGGCAAGATTTGTAGCAACCGAACTTCATCAACCAAACTCCCTTTCTGGACTACACGATCCATGGCGATTGGATATACAAACTAAATCAATTATGTGTGTCACGGATAGAAGATCATCTCATTCTCATTCAAAAATCCCAAACAAGTGGAAAAAATCATCTTCACTTGCTCTCTTTGTTCACAAAGTAAGCCATCTAATCGTGTGCATGGTCTTTACCAACCTCTTCTTGTGCCTTCTCATCCATGGGAATCCATTTCCATGGAATTTGTGAGTGGTGTCCCTACAAATCTCCACAATAAGGATGTTATTTGGGTCATAGTGTGTCATTTTTCTAAGATGGATTAGTTTATACCTTGTCATAAAACGAACACCACTGTGCAAACTGTCGACCTTTTTCTCCATTATGTGTGGTCTCATTTTGGTTTACCAAGTAGTATTATTTATGATCATGACTCCCGCTTCCTCAGTACCTTCTAGCGTACTCTCTTGTCTTCATTGGGATTTCACCCCTAGAATGACAAACAAACAAAGATTGTGAAACGTACTTTGGTCCACTCTATTTGCAACTATTTTTCCAAAAATAAATAGTGGTAATCTTATATGCACATCATCCAGCATAACTATAATCGAGAAACCCACTCCTCCATTGGTTTCTCACCCTTTGAGGTTTGCCTTGGATTTAAACCCCTTGTGCCCTCAGAGATTCCCCTCACTCACACACCTTCATGTTTTGCACACCAACAATAGGAGAAACATTCAACGCATAACTTCATTTACAACATAGCACAGAGGCATTCAAAGGTAGTAGCTTCCTTGCAAGAAACACAATATTGCGCAAAGCAGAGGCACGATAAAGGTCACACACCCTTGGTCTTTCAACCCGACAACTATGTCTGGATATTGTTGGACAAGCATCGCTTTAGAGGACACCACCATAAGCTCCACCCATTGCACTATGATGCCTATACAATTCTGGAAAGAGTTGGCGATAATGCATATTTCTTAGACTTACCACCATAACTCGACATACATGATGTTCTCGATGTGGAAAACCTCAAGATATTTGAGCCACCACTCCCTGAAGAAACATTCATTGTACATCATATAGTGGACAATATCTCATATTTTCAACCTCCTCTACTCATAGACACCATTCTCGATTCCAGGACTCGAACCACTTGCCAACAACAATATGTTTCCCATCTTGTGGGCCGCAAAGGCTAGACACTAGCACAAGCCAAGTGGATGTCTACAACAACCTTGAAACATTGTTTCCCTCACTTATTGGTGGAAGCATGGATGATTCCGGATCTAAACATGGAGGAATTGGGCCACTAGGAAGGGTTCACCCCTTCCTTTGCCAGTCAACATGAGATCATATAGCAACTCATCAATAACTTCCATTGTAAACTTCCCTCTCCAGTATTGATGAGAAGGGAACTTCCTAATAAAGAGTTAGCATGTCAGTTGTGTCAATTAGTTATTTAATAAAAATCCCTCACCAGTCCAGTTGAGTAGGGCGCTCCATAATCACTGTTAGTGTGTCAGTTTATGTTATTCCATCATATTGTAAACAAATCTCTCCATACTGATTATGTAGAGCACTCCAAAAATAAAGCAACAACTTCCTTGTTTCTGCTGAGGAAAATTCACCCAGCCTAATAAAGGGTGCCCTCTTTTGTTGAATAAAGTTGATGGTTGTTTTTATGAAACTCACGTCTCTTGTTTTTCTCGCTTCAATTTCTCTTTGCATCTCATTTTACTATTTGACGCAGTCTTAGTTTTCCAATCACTAGTGCACATCATTTCTTTGAGTTTCAGATTTGTGTTGTTGCGTGTTCATTTTGCAGGTTAAATTTTAGATCAAAATGTAATTAAAAAAATATAAAATAATATTATTATAAAAAATATTTTATTATGAGATGATTAATTGAAAATCTGTTATTTTTTTTTTTAAAATTAAAATATATACATATCAGTGCACTGTATTCCTATGAAATCACTAGATGATGTGTTCCATAATGTAGAAAGCGATGTGTTTTGAGGCATCATACGCACCGGTGCCCATTAATTATACAAACACAATGATGTGAACTATTGAGAAAAATGATTGTTCTATAAATGATACAACATACAATAGTATTTATAGTTTCAAAATTTGACAGTGCCCATGTTTAAGATACACACCGGGGCTCTAAATATAATGTGTGCATTGGTGATTTACATTTAGTGTACATCGGGGTTCTAAATATAATGTATGCATCGATTCTTAGTAAAAATAATGGTGCTGACATCTTACCTAGAATATTCAAAATTTCACTACCCTTCTGTGCACATAGTAATATAGGCAACGATATGTACTAATTATGCATGCATCATGGCACATGATATCTTAAACGCACTGAGGCATATGTTAAATTAAATGCACCAGGATCACTACAATTTAAACTCATAGGGGAATACAAAAACTAAAAAGAATCGATGCTTCATACACAAAGAATGTAGAACCGATGTGTAGAAATTATAAGAGCATCACTGCTCTGCATACAACAAAAAAGGTGAAACTAATTTGTAATAACTACAAGC
>JASDQU010750268.1:49877-61927 GCA_032191745.1 Picea mariana
TACTCAAGTGTTCTTACGTGTTTGAACTCTCTATCTTGTCCTATCTTTATAGTTTTATTTGAGATCAAAACCCTAATGTATTTTTAAGATTACTCCTAGTCTAAGTCATGCATGCATGAAATGCACTTTTTAGACTCAAGTGATAAAAATAAGACTTTCACTTTTTAACTAAAGTGAATTAGAAAATAAAATTTACTTTTCAAAAATATAATTACTTTTCAAAAAGAGAATTACTTTTTGAAAATATCTTGAACTACTTCTCACATGTTCAAACAAAACTTGTATAGAAGTTCTTGTCCCAACTATAATTCTCAACATTCTTATCCGAGTTCAACATGTTATTCCTCACCCTTTTCTTATCCAAGTTCAACATGACCCCTTCATAGTGGAATTTGGGGAAATTGATCTCAACTATTCCTTTTCTAGATGATGTAATTAGCTTTAACCCTAAGAACTCACTGTGTGGTGATCCTGAATTCTCCCTTCAATGAGTCTCTTTAGGGCCTTCTATATTGATTAGGGTTTTTGTCTTAAGACAATTATTCCTTGGTTTCATCTATAATTGAATTTTTATGTAAATCTTACTTAATTGTAGTTTTTATAAATCATGATTAGATTTTTAACCCAAAAAACCATTCCCAAGTATATAATTCAAGAAATCATTAATATATTACTCAATGCATATCTTTGTGGTACACATACTTAGCAAGTGTTCTAAATTTTCTGTTTTCTTTCTATTCAACCCATCTCTCTCCCCGAGAAACATCATTCTAGGAACTCGTTTTATGCACCAAGTGCATGTAAACCAAGTTTATTCAAACCCTAACCATGCCTCATCTTTCTTTCCTTAAACTTGAAGACTGCATTCTATATTATTTTCTCAAAAAAGTATATGGTGACAAAGATTTTGTTTCTCATTTTAGAATGTTTGGATCTAGTGCATCAACCTACACTCCTACTAAAATTAAAAACACATCAACATATATAAACTCCTACTACACTCTAATTCTCCATGACAAGTATTTTCGAAGATAATTTCACAACTCATAAAGTAATAGAATATACAAACTCACAAGGAACTAATTTATGAACCTATAATTCTTATCATGTTATCAAATCTCCATCCACATGACCCTATAAAATATGAACCTCCCCACATGTAATACCCATTTTCCCCCATTTAGTTAATATAACTATAACTGACCAAGAGACTGCGGTGGACTAAATGTGCGTGAATGTTTGATTTGATGAACCTTTGTATAAAAGGGTCAATGTATGATTTTTTTGTGATTAATAGAAATTGAATATGTGTTGCACCACTGCTGAAAGGGGGGAAGGTTTTCCAAGATACACCATGGATGCTATGAGAGAGATGGTGATGGGAAACCAAGGATGGTTGAGATGACCCTCACCAGAACAGTACCTACTAGGTGTAATTTCTCAACAATCCTCTGACATAGAAATGAATTACCAGTCAGGCTGGTAGTTGGAAGGACATCCTCAAGAGTTAATGAGGAGATGGGGCAGGGTACCCATCTGTAAGGCTTCCATACCTTGCCACGCATTGTGATTCAAACCCATGCAAACTTACTGAGGAAGGAAATAAAAGAGGTAATTCGGGGATAGAAACATATCTGCAAGATAGAAGAGTAGAGAAAACACTCTCCCGAGAGGAGAAGTGAGCATACTTTGACTGTGGAGTTGAGAGAAAAGATGAGAAGTAAGCTCATTTTTGGCTGAAATAAGCCACAGGCAAGGTTTGGATACAAGCTAAAAAATGAGGTTGACGAGTGACTGGGGAAGTACTCGTGCAGACCTCCTTGCTTGGAGTAGAGAAAACCAATTGCCAATTTTCTGTGGGAGGAGGAGAGTAACCTTCGTCCCTGACTATAGTGGATAAAATAGAAATAATCTCTCTCAGAGCATCATGGTCTAGCTCGGGGGTGGCCAGTGGTAAATCCAATAGGAGTGGTTGTGCCTATGGTTGGGAGAAAACATGCACCCCTTTCAACAATCACTTCACATTCTCCATTTTTGATAAGTACTATCATATTCTGTGTATACATATATTGGATGCGATGATGAATGTATGTGTTTATGGTTAAGTCTTTCAGTATTTGAACATACATTAGAAACACTATTTTTCTTCTGTAAACTGCTATATCCATAAAGTCTTTGATTTATCTCAGTATAGCCTCTAGAGAGTTATGGGATGTGAATCTGCAAGTGAGACAGGGTAGGATTGACTGAAACGTCTAAGTCCTGCCAATCCTTTGAAGTTTATCTTATTGGGGATGTCAAGTTCATCTCTGTGGGAGAAGGAAATTTTCCTTTCGAGTATCTACCTATTTGACCAAGGGATCATGCCCATGTCCTTAACCCTTTTGCTGCAAAAAGGATTTGTGCTTAGTCCCCAAGAATTCCCAAAGGACCCATGTGACTAGGGCCTAGGAACCTAGTCTGAAAGGAGCCAACTCTTTTGGCTTTGGGACTTCGGAACTTATGATTCCACAACCCTTGAAAATAGTTGAAGGTTGAAGTCATGAATTGACAAGGGTTGTTGATCTGAGGATCGAGTGTGGATTCCTCTCAACCGTTAGATTGGACTTAGGAAGGGAAGTGTTAAGTGCTTCAGTGAATTCCTACTTCAGGATAATCAGAGTGGTCTAATGCTGAAACTCCCGAATGCCAAAGTCGCAGAGTAAATCGGTACCATTGAAAATGGAGTGACATGTGTCCAGATATCAACATTTATCTGGAAGTCTGGGTATTCATCAGTATAGGGGTACACAATTTTCCCTAGAGCTCTGCAAGCCAGAGTAAATCCTGGCCATGGATGCTAGGTACACATGGAGATAGATCCAACGAGGTCCAAAGGGATAGTCGAGAGATACACGCCAAACTCCTGAACTCCAAACTTCTTAAGAGACAAGGACCATCGATCCTTTGATCCTTCAGGATTCCTCCCAATCGTTGATCTACGAGATGCACCCTCAACTACCCAATTAAATAGGAAAGCATCATGGAGTGACACATGGTCCCTACTTGTCTCCTGTCAAGTGTTGTCCATTGAAATAGAACCACTGGATGAGTGGGTATGTGGCAAGCAATTCCATAGTTCGAAGACATAGTTCTTTGGGGAAGTTTAGCCAAGAGTTTTCAAGGTGTAAAAAACCTCGAAGTCACAAACATTGAAATGAATCTCGATCGTTGGTAGGATGAGAACACTTGGTGCTAGATTATAGATTCTAGATATTTGGCTCTTCGGGGAATTCGTGATGTGAGGAATTGGAAATATCCAAAGCCTAGATCCGTGAAGTAACGAGAGACATATATCTATGGATCTACGTGGAATATTACTGATCGTTAGATTGAGGGGTTGAGAAGTTATCAGTGTAAGATGACATAGCTTGATGACATCATTTGATGTGATGTGGACCCATGTTACACATTCCACATGTAACCCAAATATGGTCGATTCATAGATCCCTTATGCCTATTAGAGCATGACATGTGTCACCCCCTCATGAGGACACATGTCACCCCTTGATCCTCATCGTGTGTCAGCTTCTGCTTCGTGCTCGCCTAGCCAACATGAATGGTGATGTGTCCGAGACTCCGAGAGTCTGGATGATTTTGGGAGTTTGGAAAAATGAGCATAGTATAGCAGAGGTAGGTACAACAAGGATCGTCAATCTCCGAACGCCAAAATTCCAATGAGGATCGTCGATCGTTGAAACGTTGAAAATGTAGAATAAAAACTATCAACTGTCGGTTGTTGAAACACCGAAATGTAGTACATTCAACGCTAAACACTGAACGTCGATCACCAAATGGATAAAGCCACGTGGTGAGATTTCAGGACTTTGGGGATTAGGAAAAATGAGTGTTTCGCATCGAGCATCGAAACCCCCTTTTATCGTAGGATCTCGGCGGAGGATGTGGACCATTGATTCCCTCTGTTGTTCGGTGATCTGGGAATTTGACAACACCGATTGGAACTCCCTAAGTGCTGAAACCTTTGCTAAGCAAACTCTTAGATCCTGGTTTTCAGCCCGAGGTCATAAGGAGGACCCCACTAGCTGGTTTAAGTGCATAGTGGGGGATGTAAACTTCAGGGGAGCATAATAAGAGAATTTTTCTTGGTAAGGGATCGAAAATAAACCAAGGAAAAGAAAACATTTGATGCCCCATCCTTCGTAAGGGTATTTAAGGGGTTGGGTGTGTTAAAAATTGGTATCAGAGCATGCCAACAACACTTAGATTGCTTGGGCTCATGCACGAGTCACATAAAAATATTATTAGAGAACTTATGGGGTAATACCCTACCTTACCTTCCTTCTATAAGAAACTTGTATGAATCTCTACTAAAGAGAGGAATGAAACATTCTACTATTGATAGATGCTTTGGAAGTCTGCACTCTAGGTTGCTAATGTTTCCAAATGAAGAACCGACTTCACCTTGCAATGATATGTGCTTTTCATGAATTGGCATATTAGTAACTAACAAAAAATGTTTTATCAGAACTTAAGAAGTCAATGAACAATAGGATAAATATAACGTAAAGGATGGTGACACATTAAGAGTTGGGGGAGAGCTCCCACAAAAGAGAGGAAGCATCTGATGAAATGAGGGTGATGGAAACCCCTCCAAATTTAGTCGAAACTGTAAGAAGCCTCATGGCAGAATTACAGAGTTATAAGGCTGACAATGAAAGGTTGATCAAGGATCATGAAAAGCAGACTGAGATTAATGTAGTCCTACTACAAAGTATATTAGATATACAAAGGAAACTACAACATGGTCTAGCTGCCAGTCATGTGGACACGCATCATACTAAGAAAACTCCAAGTCCACCTGAGATATAGAAGCATGGTCCTAATAGTGGCCACACTAGGAGGAGAACCTCAAAGAAGGACCAACATGGAGCCAAGAGACATTCAATGGAATATTCCTCTGGTGAGGACACTAACAACTCCAAAGAATCTTCTCATGGAAAAACTAGTTCCCATTCCCAAATGAGAAGAAAGAAGAGGAAACAATCCAAGAGTCATGACCCTGAAGAGTTCAAGAAATCCAAACCACCCACCTTCGATGGAGAGATTAAGAAGGGGGAAGAAGCAAAATTTTGGCTACTCAGCTTGAAGAAGCACTTTAGAGTCCATGACTGCTCTGAAAACTTAAAGGCTCGGATAGCCATTTTCAAACTGAATGTGAAAGCTTCCATTTGGTGGGAGGACCTTAGGAATGTGAAAGGATTCCATGAGAAGTTCTTGTCATGGAAACAATTTGAGAAATACTTCAAGAAGAAGTACCTATCAAAAAAGTACTTTGATGGAAATACCAAGGAGTTCTATGAACTCAAGCTAGGACAACTCACCATAGATGAATATATCAACAAATTCCTTGAGATGATGAGGTATGTTCCCTATATAAAGGATGAAAAACTAAAGATGAAACAATTTATTAGTGGATTACCTTAGTCCTTCTAGGACAGAATTGAGTTTGATGAGCCAAAGAATTTATAAGATACTCTTCGAAAAGCAAGGTATTGCTATGAGTAATTCAAGAATAAGACAAAACCCCATGAAGATTGGAAGAAGAAAAACAATTTCAGATTTAAGAAGAAGGGGTTTAAATCCTCAAGATTTAAGAACCATGGTAAGAGCTCTAGGATGAGTCTTCCTGCCAGAAGTGTGTATCAAAAAAAATTTCCATCCCAGAGTGGAAATAAACCATTCAGAGCAACTCCAAGTAAGACTGATAACACAAAGATAGAACCCTTGAAATATTGGGGTTGTGGAGAGGAACATTTGTCGAGGGACTGTATGCATATGAAACAAAACAATGGGAGGGTATACAACATCTAAGAGGCTACCACAGTCAATTATGTGGCTAGGATCATGCCACAAATTTATGTAGCTTTAGATAGTAGGCAAGTTGACCACCAAGCTTCAATGGTGGAGATGGAAGGTACAATTTCCAACCATCATGTTTCCATTTTAATTGACCCTATTTCTTATTTGAGTTATGCTACCCCTCAAATTGTTGAGAAATATAAATTGCAACAAGTTAAACATGTTAGATAATGGTTGGTTCAACTAGCCACTGAAACCAAAAGAGAAGTAACAAAGGTCATACTAGCATGCCAATTTGTTATAATTGGGTTTTCCACCTAAGAGTACCTAAACATACTTCCTCTAGGATATTATGACATGTTGATTGGCATAGACTGGTTGGCTGCCCATAAAACCAAGTTGGACTTTTACAGTAAAACTTTGGAGTGTGAAAATGAAGGAAGAATAAGGGTAACCCTACAAGGGATTCAAAATCTTGTCTCAGTGAAACAAATATCATCCCTCCAAGTGAAGAAGTATTGGATAAAGGGATGTCCCTTGTATGCAATACAAGTACTAAAATTTGTTGAAAATGACAAACCTAGCCTAGAGAACCATCCCATATTAAGAGAGTATAAAGATGTATTCTCAGAAGAGGTACCGGGTCTACCTCCAAGAAGGGATATTGAATTTTCAATAGAACTTGTACCATGAGCAGTGCCAATGTCTAGAACACCCTATAGAATGAGTACCCTAGAGCTAGTTGAGCTCAAACTATAGTTGAAGGAGATGTGGGACAAGACTATTCGGCCTAGTGTGTCTCCATGGGGAGCATCGACCTTGTTTGTGAAAAAGAAAAATGGCACACTCATACTATGCATGGATGATAGACAACTCAATAAGATGACCATCAAGAATAAGTATACCTTGCCAAGGATCGATTAATTGTTTGACCAATTAAGGGGTGCTACCATCTTCTCCAAGATTGACTTGAGGTCTGGATACCATCAATTTTGAATTAAAGATGAAGACATCCACAAGACAACCTTTAGGACAAGATATGGTCACTATGAAATTGTGGTGGTGCCATTTGGGCTTACCAATGCAACAACCACTTTTATGTGCTTAATGAATAACATATTCAAATAGTTCTTGGATAGGTTTGTGTTGGTTTTCATTGATGATATCCTAATTTATTCCAAGAATAGGGAAGAACATGAAGAACATATCAAGCTAGTACTACAAGTACTATGAGAACATCAGCTCTATGTTAAGCTTAGTAAGTGTGACTTTTTCAAGAAACAAGTCCATTACTTACGCCATTTTATTTCCGAGGAAAAAGTGGCAATTGATCTTGATAATATTAAAGCCATCATGGATTGGCCTACCCAAAATAATGTGTTTGATATCAGATCCTTTATGGGCCTAGCATGATACTATAGGAGATCCATGAAAGGATTCTCCTAGATTGGTCGCCCAATCACCTCCCTTTAGAAAAAGGGGGTTAAATTCATTTGGACATGAGAATGTGAGGAAAGATTTCAAGAGCTGAAATACCTTCTAACCAATGGGCTTGTATTGAAGATCGCAGATCCAAATAAAGACTTCCTTGTGTGTACAGATGCCTACAAGGAACAGATCGTAGGAGTCCTTATGCAAGAAGGACATGTGATTTGCTATGAATCCATAAAATTGAATGAGAATGAAGTCAATTATGTGACCCACAATATGGTATTGGTTGCCATAGTGCATGCTTTAAAAATGTGGAGGCATTACCTCTTAGGTAGGAGATTTGTACTTATGACAGACCATAGTGGGTTGAGGTATTTGTTTGACCAACCAAAACTCAATGTGAGACAATCTAGGTGGATGGATTTCCTTAGTGAGTTTGATTTCAAAATAAAACATATCAAAGAAAAGGAGAATAGGGTGGCTAATGCCCTTAGAATAAGTATGAAAGTAGTTCACTTGGCAGTTGTAAGCACCAGTGAATCAGACATCAAAGAGAGGGTCAAAACTGCACAAGAAACATATGCATTTTTCAAGACCGTGACATCATATCTAAAACAAGAGCCCACAAGGATGAAGTAAAAAGACTATAAAATGCTTAATGATGGCCTGTTGAATTACAAGGGAAGATTGCATATTTCAAATTTTGACGAATTAAAGAGGTTCATAATGGATGAACTACACAAAAGACCATATACTGGTCATTTTGGTTATCAGAAAATCATCACAACCACTAGGAAACTATTTTATTCACCTGGATTGGAAAAGGACATTGTTGATTACTTAGCTAAGTGTCTAGAATGTCAGCAAGTCAAGGCCGAGCACCGACACACAGCAGGGATGTTGTAGCCCTACCAATTCCCGAATCAAAATGGGAAACCATCTCCATGGATTTCATCACAGGATTACCAAGCTCAACCAAACATAATGATGCCATCATGGTAGTTGTGGAAAAATTGAGCAAGGCTGCTCACTTTATACCCGTCAAGTCAACTTGAAAGGAAATAGATATTGCCATCATCTTCATGAAATAAATATTTAGACTGCATGGCATGCCTAGGGAAATTATATCCAACAGACATACAAAGTTTACTTCAAATTTTTGGAAATCTATGTTTGCTTGTTTTGAAAAAAAATTGCTCTTTAGTACAACATATCACCCCCAAAATGATGGGAAGATAGAGAGGGTAAACTGAGTATTAAAATACATGATGAGGATGCATGTAATGCATCAATCCAAGAAGTGGGAGGACTACCTAACACTGGTAGAATTTTCCTACAATAATAGCTATCAAGAGTCATTAAAAACGAGCAATTTTGAAGCCTTCTAAGGAAGGCAATGCAACATTCCAATCAGTTGGAACAAACCAGTATCCAAAGTTACTATTGGGACAAATATGATAAAATAAATGGAACAACAAGTAATTCAGATCAAACAAAATATAAAGATAACCCAGGATAGACAAAAGAGATATGCAGACATGAAAAGGACTCCTAGAGAGTTCAAAGAAGGGGATCATGTGTATCTCCGAGTTAGACCCAGGAAAAGATCTTTGAGGATGGGAACTTGTACCAAGATGGCACCTTGGTATTGTGGATCCTTTGAAGTTTTGAATAGAGTGGGACCAGTAGCCTATCGGCTAGAACTTCCTCCCACAATGAAGGCACATAATGTTTTCCATGTTTATTTATTAAATAAGTATGTACATGAATCTAATCATATTATTGACTAGTCTATGATCTGGTGGAACTTGAGGGAGAATTATTTCTAGAACCTCAATGAATAATAGACATGAAGGAAACCCTACTCAAGAACATAACCATTGCATAGGTCAAGGTGAAATGGAAACAATTTGGCCCAGATGAGGCTACATGGGAAATGGAGGATGCCATGAAACATGCACATCCATTTTTGTTTACTTTTGTACATACAAAGCACATCAGTAGATAGAACATCAAGGACAATGTTCCTTTAAGGGGGAGGGGATTGTAATACCCCTGTCTCCCCCAGTTTGTAAATATAAATATAACTGGCCAAGAGACCATGGATGTTATGAGAGAGATGGTGAGGGGAAACCAAGAATGGTTGAGATGACCCTCACTAGACCAGTACCTACTGGGTGTAATTTCTCAACAATCCTCTAACCCAGAAATGAATTACCATTCAGGCTGGTAGTTGGAAGGCCATCCTCAAGAGTTAATACGGAGATAGGGCAGGGTACCCATCTATAAGGATTCTAGGCCTAGCCATGAATTGGGATTTGAACCCACACAACCTTGCTAAGGAAGGCAAGAAAGCAGGTAATTCGGGGACAGAGATAGATCTGGAAGATAGTAGAACAGAGAAAACACTCTCTCGAGAAGAGAAGTGAGCATACTTAGACTCTGAAGTTGAGAGGAAAAGATGAGTAGTAAGTTCGTTTTTGGCTGAAAGAATTTATGAGAAGGGTTTCGCTACAAGATGAAAAACAAGGCTGACGAGTGACTGAGGGAGTACTCGTGCAAACCTCCTTGCTCAGAGTAGAGAAAACCAATTGCCATTTTTTTGTGGGAGGATGAGAGTAACCTTCGTCCCTGACTATCGTGGAGCAAAGAGAAATAATGTCTCTTAGAGCATCATGGTCTAGCTCGGGGTTAGCCAGTGGTAAATCTAATAGGATTGGCTATGCCTATGGTTGGGAGGAAATGGTTATCCCTTTCAATAATCACTTCACATTCTCCATTTCTGATAAGTATTATCATATTATGCGTATACATATATTGGATGCAATGATGAATGTATGCGTTTATGGTTAAGCCTTTCAGTATTTGAATAGACATTAGAAATTTTATTTTGCTTCTGTAAACTGCTATATCCATATAGTCTTTGAGTTATCTCAGTATAGTTGCTAAAGAGTTATGGGATGTGAATCCATAGGAGATTCAGTGTAGGATTGAATGAAATGTCTAAGTCCTACTAATCCTTTGAAGTTTACCTTAGCAGGGATGTCAAGTTCATCTCTGTGGGAGAAGGATGTTTTCCTTCTGACTATCTACCCATCTGACCAAGGTCTCATTCCCATTTCCTTAACCCTTTTTCTGCAAAAAGGATTTGCACTTAGCCCCCAAGAATTCCCAAAGCACCCATGTGACTAGGGCCTAGGAAGCCTATGCTAGTCCGAAAGGAGCTATCTCTTTCAGCTTCGGGACTTATGATTCCACAACCCTTGAAAATAGCCAAAGGACAAGGTTGCAAATTGACAAGGGTCGTCGATTTGGGGATCTAGTGTGGATCCCTCTCAGCCATTAGATGAGACTTAGGAAGGGAAGTGTCAAGTTCTTCGATGAAGTCCTACTTCCGGAGAATAGGAGTGGTCTAACGCTTAATCTTTCAAATGTCGGAGTCGCGAAGTAAATTGGGATCATTGAAAATGGAGGGACACATGTCCACAGATCAATGGTTATCGGGAATTATAGGTATTCAATGATATAGGGGCATGGGAGTTCCCTCGGAGCTTTGCAAGCTAGAGTAAATCCTGGCCATGGATGCTAGGTACATGTGACAATAGATCGGGCAAGGTCCGGAGGGAAAGCACATAGATACATGCCAAATTCCTGAACTCAGAACTTTCGAAGAGATGAGGATCGTTGATCCTCGGATCCATTGGGATCCCTCCCAACTCTCATTCTAAGGGCCCACCCTTGACTTCCCAACTAACTGGGAACGCGTCGTAGAGTGACACATGGCCCTTACTCGTCCCTTGTCAAGTGTTGTCCATTGAACTAGAACCATTCGATGAGTGGGTATGTGGCAAGTGATTCCATAGTACAAAGACTTAGTACTCTGAGGAAGTTTAGCCAAGAGTTTTCAAGGTGTGAAAACTCCCGAAGTCAAGAATTCTGAAATGAATCTCGTTCGTTGGTAGGATGAGGAAGCTTGGTGCCACATTAGAGATTCTGGGGACTTATTTCTTCAAGGAATTCACGACGTGAGGAATTGAAAATCTCTGGAGTCTGGAGCAGCGATGTAACGAGAGTCATAGATCTATGGATCTACATGGAATCTTATTGACTGTTAGATCAAGGGGCTGAGCAGTTATCAGTCTAATATGGCGTGGCTTGATGATGTCATTTGATGTGATGTGGCGCCATGTTACACATGCCACGTGTCACCCAGATATGGACGATTCACAGATCACTTATTCCTATTATAGCATGACATGTGTCACCCCCTAATGAGGATACATGTCACCCCTTGACCCTCGTCGTGTGTCAACTTCTGGTTTGTGCTTGCCTGGCCAACATGACTGGTGACATGTACGGGACTCTAGCAGTCTGGATGATTTCGGGAGTTCATAAGAATGAGTGTAGTATGGAAGAGGAAGGTACAGTGAGGATCATCGAATGTCGAAAGTCCAACAACAATCCTTGATCATCGAAACACTGAAAACGTAGAACGAAGATTGCCGACTTCCAAAATGCTAAAACGTAGGATGTTCAATGTTAAACTCCGAACATCGATCATCGAATGGCTAAGGCCACGTGGAGAAATTTCAGGACTTCAGGGATTAGGAAAAATGAGTGTTTCAATACTAGCACTGAAGCCCCCTTTTTACCGTAGGATCTCGATGGAGGACGTGGATCATTGATTCCTCTATTGTTCGACAATTTGGTAATTCAACAACATCGATTGGAACTCCCGAAGTCTGGGAGTTCTGAAGTGC
>JASDQU010750269.1:0-13063 GCA_032191745.1 Picea mariana
TCTGGGAGTGGAAATTCATGCAATACATAATCACTGTTTCGAATGGCCTTAACTCTTTTAGCGTTAAAGTAATCCAAATGATATTGCGTGTGATTGTTAAAACTGTTGCCTAATATGATAATCTTATTCAAATTGAGAGACGTCCAGTTTGCCTCCAATACATTTTCATAGAGAGCAATTGGGCAGTGAGGCATGAAAAATAGCGTGGGTCTGTCCACTGTTCGTCTACCTTGCTCATTAACACTAAGACAGGTGCAGTCGAGTTGATTTATGGCTCTTCTGTCCAGAAAAGACAAAACTGGATCATACACGACGATATCATTCACCCACTGAAACTTCTCTCTCAATAAAATTGCAAATGCTAACTGCATGTGAGAATCCTCCATGTTCTTGGAATATTTCACATCATTCATCTCTCCAATGCCGTAGATAACCATTTGTAATTGTGAATGATGTGGGTCTTTGCGTATTGCCATTTTTATTCGTGCCACCAACACAGGGTTCTGCATTCGTGACATAAATTTTCCATAAAAATAAGATTTCTCTAACTTTTCTCGAGCGAGCTTTACAGTTTTGGTTATTTCTTGAGTTTTTTTAACGATTTCTATCTGAATTTGTGCGGCTATTACTGGATTCTCCATTTGTTCATTAAATTCTTCAAAATACTTATACCTTACAAACTCATCAAAAGGAAGCTGTAATTTATTGATTATTTCCCTGACCTTTCTACTGATTTCTTCATCATAAGCACTCTCCATGATTGGAAGCTGTAATTTATTGATTAATTCCTCAACCTTTCTACTGATTTCTTCATCAGAGGCACTCTCCATGATTTCCAATTCAAATTATTTACTCAGTAACTATACATCAGCGTCAGAAATTGTTGAAGTTACCGATGTATGTTCTATTTATTTATGCATTTTTGTTACGTTGTAGTGTATAAGTGTGCGTCCATTCAATATGACTCTTTATAACGAGCATTTTGCAAACTGCTATTGCTATTACTGTACAAACAATAACAAATCTATCACTTTTCTTTTTTATAGATCAATTAGGTTTTAGTGGACTTAATTATTATCATTCATCCTCAAGTTAAATTTATTATTAATAAACCTTAATCATTATCATTCACCCTCAAGTTAAATTGATTATTAATTAGTGATCAAGTTAAATTGATTATTAATTAGTGGAATATAACAATAGCTGAATTTACTGCTTATTATTAATAGATAATTTGAATTAAAATTGTTACTCTTTCAAATGTTAAAAATAACAACATAATTCAAATAATATTTGTTTCAATTAAAAAATATGGCTTGCGAGATGCTATAATCCCCAAGACAAGATGGAGAATTGCTGCAATCCATGTCCAATCCACATGTTTTATTGACAAAACAAGAAAGTGTGCAAGAAATAAGAAAGCAGAGACAGATCCAGAACCACAATGTGCAGCTCGGGATTGTATTAGATGATAGTCTAAAAATATAAAGAGGAAACAAAACAACTAAATGAACAAATCTTAACGACTCATACAGCTGGAAATGTACAGTCAACTCAACAGTTACAAACATCAACACTCATAATGCTCAACAATTACAAACATCAATATTCATAATGTCCAAGTGTTGTATTTGAAAATAAAAAATGGTTTTTCCCAAAGGATTTGTAAAGATGTCTCCAAGCTAATCTCGTGAACCAAAAAATTGAAGTGTGATTTCATCATTATTGACTAGCTCCTATATGAAGTGATAGCGAGTATCAATGTGCTTTATTTTTTTATGAAAAAAATGGTTTTTTTATAAAAAAATTGTTAAAGTATTGTCAAGAAGATAAGAGTTGGCTCATTTTTTGTATGTTACATGTGAGTCAATAGCCTTGGCAGCAAGAAGCTGAGGTAGTAGTGACATACTCTTCCTCTGTAGAAGATATTGAGACAATGGACTGCTTCTTTGATGCTGAAGAAATCAGATTCGTGCCCACGTGAAAGACATACCCAGAGGTGTTTTTATCGTGCAAAATTAAAAGATCATTATCTTCAAACCGAGTGTACCATGAACCAAAATTGAGAGTACGATTAACATATCTTAGAATCCTTTTGGCCATATTCAAGTTAGAATCTTTGGGATATTCTACGAACCTGGAAACAAAGTTGGTTTCATACATAATATCAGGCCTAGTAGTTGTAATATACAAAAGGCTTTCTACTAAACTTTTGTAGAAAGTAGAATCCATTATAAGTTATTCATCTTTCTTGTTGAATTTTGTGCCTAGGGTTATAGGGGTTTTTGCCATATTGTGTCTTCCATGCATGATATGTTAATGATGTCTCATGCATACTTTTGTTGACACACAAAAATCTCTTTGGTTGATTGGTCAATATGCCAAGATCTGTCATCTCAAACTCATATTTCATGGCATGTTTAAAACTTGTTAACTCAAGATTTCCATTATATATCATGTCATCGACATATAGACAAACAATAAAAAATTTAATTTGATGATCTGTTTTGGTGTATAGAGTTGGCTCATTTTGGCTTCTGCTGAAACAACTCTTGATTAGGTAAGTATTAATTATGTTATACCAAACTATTGGAGGTTTCTTTAATCCATACAAGGCTTTCTTCAACGGATACACTTTGACTGGCTTCTCTTTGAATTTAAATCCATGTGGTTGATGCACATATACCTCTTCTTCTAAAACATCATTCAATAAAGCTAACTTGACATCTGGTATACTTTTCAATTTGTGTTGAGCTGATATGGCTAAGAGAGTCATTATAGTATCCAACCTTGCTACTCGAGAAAACGTTTCACCATAATCAATGTTTGTGAGAATCCTTTGGCAACAAGTCTTGATTTGTGTTTTTCAATCTGCCCCTTTTCATTTAGCTTAGTCTTGTAAACCCACTTGACACCAACATTTGTCCTTGTCTTAAGTTTGGGGAGAACAAAAAAATCCCATGTCTATTCTTCTTAATAAAATCAATCTCTTAGTTCATGGCTTGAACCCAATGTAGCTCTTCTGCTGTGTCTTTAAAAAATGTAGGTTGACATGACATTAATGCAAAAAGATTGTGATGATTAATATCATAGAGCTGATAAGGGAATTCTCTCAAGCTTCAAATTTGCTGATTTTTAATTTCAGAGAATGATTTTCTACTTGAAGAAGAGTTGTCCTTTTCAATGTATCTAAACTTTTAGGAATATGTGGTCGATGTGTCAAAGTGCATATTACGTGTAACTCTCTAATAATTGACCAATTGAAGACTTGTTACTCATTTCCATGATACTTACAGTAAATGCGAGCCTTATTAAAGTAATAGCCAATAAGCATATGATGATCTACTTTATGCTCAGGCAGTAGTCATACTGGATTAAAAAATAAAACCAGAAGTTTTACAAATGGATATTGGAGTTTTTTTTCTTATTCTTTTCTCTTATAATATTTTTTTGATATGGGAGCCTATTCCCCACATTCCGTAGTTATCATTACCAGATTTGATATGGGAGCCTATTCGCGACATTATGTAGTCTTCATCGATTTGTTGAAAAATAAAATTATGCAAATCTCCACCACATCCATGTTGACGGATAGAATTGTATGGGAAACAAGTGTCAAGATGTAATCATTCCACTGCTCCTGTGCAAATGGTGAATCAGTAATTGTCTTGACCCTTCAAGACTCAAGGATTAAGCACCGATCACAAATTTGTCTTACATTACTTTAAGCGATGGCCACCTTAACCTTTGAAGACAACCAGACACCATCACCACCTTGATTAAACCTTTTAGAAGATCGAAGGGGCAATTTGTTGGTGTTTAAATACCACAGTTGAATTGTAATTTGGAGATTGTAGCTTGAAAGCATTTTTGAATAAAATTTGTTATTCTGTGTTTGGAGGAGTGCTCTATGTTTTTACTTGTTTTTATTGAGTTCGTAAACTCTGTTCAAGTTTTTCTTATTTGAATCATTTGTCGGATTGTTTGATTGAATTGCTCATCTTCCAACACGCAGACACCAGAAACCTCGAACTACTGAGCTCACAGTTTGTTCACAATATCACAACTCGCGAGTATTTGTTTCATTTCATCTTTGTGTTGGGTGCTTCCAATCGCCGAGACCTAAAATACTGGGCCCCACACCTTTCTCGCATATCCCGAACTCAAAGATCATTGTTGTGTTTTGTAGGATACTCGTTCACCTCTCCAATCGCCGAAACCCGAAGTGTTGGTCCCACATCTTGATCGCATTTTGCGATTCGGCAATCAGTGTTGTATTATGTTTTTATATCGATCGTTTGTAAACGTCAAAACCCGATCCCTGATTGATCTCTGTTTTTCACATTTGGTATCAGAGCAAGCTGTCCATCCTGCAATTACTTAGTTCATTGTAGATTGTTCTTGTTAGTGGAAAAATTGTATCCTCTTGTTTTTCTTGTGCGGAATGTTTTTCAAATTTTATATAAATGGTCATGTCTCATAGTAGTTCTTCTTAGGTTCAGGTTCATGTTCAAAGCGATAAGTCGTATGACTCTTGGTATATTCGAATGAGGATGATTTTGCATTCTTGGGATTTGTGGACTTGTGTTATTGATGGTTATGTTGAGCCTTTTGATGGGCAACAGAATTGGATCTGTCTAATGTTGACCGTGTTTTGTTGAAGGAAAACAGGAAGAAGGACAACAAAGCTCTTGGATTAATCCAACAACGATTAAATGAATCCATTTTTATGAAGATTTCTAGTGCTGCATCTTTGAAGATGGCTTGGGACATTCTTGAAACCTGTTATCAAGGTGTATCCAAGTTGAATACAACCAAGTTGCAGAACTTGAGAAGGGATTTCAAAAATCTGAAGATGAAGGATAATGAAAGTGTTGATACTTTCATGACTCAAGTGATGAGTGTTTTGAACTAGCTTAGGCAGTATTGATATTATATGGAGAATAAGAGAGTCATTGAGAAAGTGCTCAGAAGTTTTCCCAGGAAGTTTGAACCTCTTGTTGTACCCATAGAGAAATTTAAGGATTTAAGTCAAATGCAAATTGATGAGTTAATTGGTTCTCTTGTTGCTCATGAATATAGAATATTTAGATATGAAGAAGGATCATTGGAGCATGCTTTCAAATCCCAATTACACGTTACCAGAGGCAAAGGTAGAGGAAGGTTTCATACTCGTGGTAGAGGAGGTCAATTTTCTGGCCGAAGAGACAAGAGAGATGAATCAGAGTCTGAGCAAAAGTTCCAGCAAAATCCTCCTAATTTAAGAGGGAGCAATAGCAAACCCTGGCAGCAAGAAAATTAGAGGTATGATAAATCCAATATACAATGTTATTATTGTAAAAATTTTGGGCATTTTGCTAATAAATGTTGGAAGAAGCAGGAAGATGTTGGAAAGCAGTCTGCACATATCACAAATGAGTGTGACGATGATCAAAATCCCATGTTCTTGACTTGTAATATCACTTGGGAAAGTGCTAATGATATTTGGTTTTTGGATAGTGGTTAGAGTAACCACATGACTGGTAATAAGGATTTATTTTCTTCTATTGATACTACCATTAAGTCTGAAGTAAAAATGGGAAATGATTGTAAGGTTACATTTAATGGTAAAGGTGTAGTTCTAGTTTACACTAAGGATAATGAGAAAAGAAATAGTGATGATGTTTATTTTGTGCCTGATCTAAAATGCAATCTTATTAGTGTTGGACAATTGATAGAGAAAAAGTATAGAGTGTTCTTCAAGAACAAGGTATGTACAATCTATGATAAATTTCCCAGCAAACAGTTGATTGCAAAAGTAGAGATGACCAAGAATAGAATGTGTCCACTTGTTATGAGAAATGATTTGAGTGGTTCTTTGAATGCTTATAAAGCTGGAAGTTTATATGAATCTTTGTTATGGAGTTTGAGATATGTTTATTTACATTTTGGTGGCTTAGATCTGTTACAGAAGAAGCATATGGTAAAAGGGTTGCCCTGTATTCAACAGCCTACAAGCTCTTGTGAGAGTTGTATACTTGGGAAGCATCACAGAGAGAAATTTGTTTCAAGTGTTTCCTATAGAGAAAAATCTCCATTGGAAATTGTCCACATGGATTTATGTGGACCTATGCAATCACCTTCTTTGAATGGTAGTGTTTATTTTATGACTTTTATTGATGACTTCAGTAGGAAGACTTGGTTGTATTTGTTGAAGCAGAAATCTTAAGCCTTTAATGTTTTTAAGAAGTTTAAGTCTATGGTTGAGAATGAGAGTAGTCAAACAATTAAAATCTTAAGGTATGACAGAGGAGGTAAATACAAACTTAATGAATTCATTGAATTTTGTGATCTTAATGCAATTAAAAGGCAGTTTACTACTCGATATACTTCATAATAGAATGGAGTGGCTCAAAGGAAGAATCAGACCATCATGGATATGGCTTGAAGCATGTTGAAAGAGAAGCATCTTTCAAATGATATTGGGGAGATGCGGTTCTTTGCTCTATTTTTATCTTGAATAGATGTCGGACCAAGACCATGAGGGATCGTGTACCTCGGGAAGCCTGGGATGGTAAGCCTTGCAATGTTTCTCATTTCAGAAATTTTGGATGTGTTGCAATTACACATGTACTTGCAGAAATGAGGAGGAAGTTGGATGACAGAAGCGAGAGATGTATCTTTGTTGGATGCAGTGAAGAGTCTAGGGCATATAGACTCTACAATCCCGTCACCAAGAAGTATGTAATCAGCAGATATGTTCAATTTAAAGAAGAGGAATCCTGGGATGGAAGTGTTAATAAATTTATTTCAGAGGGACCTGTGTTACCCCGTGAAGATGATGGAGCTGAGCAGGCTGAAGGAGGTGGAAAGTTGGTTACACATGCACATACACCTACATCGAGAAGTCCTATAAGGGAAGCACCAGATATCAGCCCATCTCAATTTAGAATGCCCAGAACGCATGAGCATGGTGAGCCATCTGAACATGGTGGACATCAAACAGATTCACAGGTAAGTAGTGAAACGAATCCTACTTTAGCTTCATTGAAAAATAGATTTAAAGGTCAAAAGACTAGACTCTTAAGAGAATTATATGATCAAAATGAAGAAGTAGATCAGATTTCAAATTTTGCATTAATGGCATGTGATCCTGTAAGTTTTAATGAAGTTACTAAAGAGGATGTCTTAATAAAAACATTGGATGAGGATATTGATTCCATTGAAAGAAATAACACTTGGGATCTTGTCGATTTACCTAAACGTAAAAAGAGCATTGGTGTTAAGTGGGTTTATAAGACTAAGTTGAATGCAGATGGTAAAGTTGGAAAGTACAAGGAAATACTTGTAGCTCAGGGGTTTAGTCAACAACCCGACATTGATTACAATGAAACATTTGCTCCTATAGAATGAATTGACACGGTGAGAATGGTCTTAGCTATTGCAGCTCAGAATAGATGGTTCATGCATCAGATGGACATTAAGTCTGCATTCTTAGATGGATATTTGGAAGAAGGGGTTTATGTAAGATAACCTTTGGGTTATGAGATTGATAAGCATAGAGATAAAGTTTACAAGTTAAGGAAGGATTTATATGAATTGAAGCAGGCATCCAGAGTTTAGTATAGCAGGATTGATGAATACTTGATCAGTTTTGGATTCAGCAGAAGTCCAAGTGAACCAACTCTGTATACAAAGGTAAATCAAGAAGGTAAAATTTTGATTGTCTCTTTATATGTTGATGACCTGATTTTTACTGGAGATCTATCTCTAGATGATTTTTAAAATTCCATGAAAACAAACTTTGAGATGATTGATTTAGGATTGATAAAATATTTTCTTGGAATTGAAGTGGATCAATATGATGATGGAATTTTCATTTGTCAAACTAACTACGCAAATGAAGTGTTGAAAAGGTTTATAATGTTGAATTGCAAGCCAGCTACAACACCAATGGCAACTGGTATTAAACTGAGCAAGTATGATGAGGGATCATATGTTGATCCAACTCTATATAAGAAGCTGGTTGGAAGCCTTATGTACCTAAAAACAACCAGACCTGATATAATGTTTGTTATAAGTTTGATTTTGAGATTCATGGAGACTCCGAAGAGTACTCATTGGTAAGAAGGAAAGAGGATCCTGAGATATGTTTCCAGAACAACTGACCTTGGCATTTGATACACATCAAGCTTAAACTTTGAGTTGATCGGATATATTGATACTGATTTTGCAGGTTCCATTGTTGATAGGAAGAGCACATATGGGTATGTGTTTAGTCTTGGATCTGGAGAAGTGGCATGGGCATAAAAGAAACAACCCATTGTGACTCTATCCTCTACTGAGGCAGAGTATGTTGCAACAGATGCAACTACATGTCAAGTTGTGTGGATGAGAAGGGTCTTGAATGAATTGTTGCATGATGAGAATGATGCAACCCAAATTATCTATGTTAATAAATCTTCCATTGCATTGTCAAAGAATCACGTATTTCAAAAACAGAGTAAGCACATTGATACGAGGTATCATTTCATTCGAGAGCTGGTAAATGGCAATGAAATTTCTGTTCAGTTCTGCAGGTCTGAAGAACAATTTGCAAACATATTTATGAAGCCTTTGGGAAATTAATTATTTAAAATCCAAACAAGAAATATTGGGGTTGTTAAATATAATGTAACCTCAACAGTCTGATAGTACACTGCCAGCTATCCTGGCCAACTGTACTTTCTATTCTTGATTTTCTTGAGCCTATTTAGCTCAGCCATCTCCCATTGCATTGTACTTCACTTCTCTTCTTCATACATTCCAATATACTGTTTTCTTTCTCTCTACATTTCTTGGTTCAGAATTTATCATGGTATCAGAGCTATAGCAATAATCCTCTTCACACAGGCTAGAGAGAAACACGATCCTCAAACAGTGCAGAGCTTCACGGATCTTGAGAGCACGCGACACATATTTTTTCACAAGGATTGGAGAAGATGTCTTCTATACTCTCAAAAGACTCTCGCAGAAAACTTCCACAAGGAAGATCGTCGTAAGAAGATCATGTGCCAAAGTAGAGCGTACAACGCTCGAAAGATCAAGGAAGAAGAGAGTGCAGAAGAAGAAAATTTAAAGATTCTTGCACAATTTTCAAGAATCATCAAAGATTTACGAAGAAGAGCTACAGGAGGCGGGAACTCTTGAAGAATTCAAAGAATTCACTCAAATTCGTTAAAGATTCCTGCAGAAGGCAAAATCATTTAAATATTTACGGGAATTCTCTCAAATCTGTCAAAGATTGCAGCAGAGAACAAAGAACTTGTGAAATTCTTTCAAATCTTTGAAAGATTCACAAATTTTTCTTCCGCAGAAGAAAATCCTTGCAAAATGCAACAAAGATCGCGTCTAAGGAGAAAAGAACACATCTCATGTGCAAATAACAGCCATTGAGGCCATAACATTCGTCCTGCGAATGGATCTAGAGTGGGAAAATAGTTCAGAAGGGACGAGGAGAGCACGGAAAAGACGAAAGAAGTTCAGCCGTCAGATCTCGCGCAAAGGACCGTAAGTCGTTGGATCAGTGAGAAAGTGCATGAGGTTTAGTCCTCTGGAGCGCATAGGAGAATTTTCTGACCTATGAAGTCACAAAATCCCGACATCATCTGGACCATCCATCAAGAAACATGTGGCGAGATCTCGGCATTTCACCAACTCGCAGGTGTAAATGTCAGAAGACTGACGTCAGAAATTGTGAATCGTGAAATCACGAGTCATTCTAGACCATTGGATCGAGAAAGATCATGAGCCGTCGATCTTTTCCCCTCATAAAATCAGGGATCAGGAGTTGGACGAGTGCGAGACTGCTCTCCAAAACTCTGATACGTGAAATCCCGACATCACGTATCACGAAATCCCAAGAGGATTGTGAACCGTCCATCTCAGAGGACAGGTGGCAGCAGATCCAAGCCATCACTCCATCGGCATTTTTAGAGTTCGGGATATCGGAGGTCTGGTTGACGAAAGACACTCCATGGCGAAAGTCGCAAAATCACGATTCGCAAAATAGCGATAAGATCGCTTCCGTCCATTTGTTTAGACACGTAGCGGAGATCGAGGAAACCGTCGACATTTTGACTACCGGGGTTTCAAGTTGATAGAGAAATTGTGTCAATAGAGCATCACAAGTCGCGATATCCTGAGGTTGAATCAGGACCGTCCATCTTAAGGGGACGCGTGGCATAAATCTGAGGGCTCCGGAAAAGTCCCGAAATAAAAGGGCCATTGGCATATCGGTATTCAGTGTTTCGCGAATCCTGAGGACAAGAAGCACGAGCATTTTGGAATTACGAAGTCTGAAATCCCGAAAGGAGGAAAGCTCCGTTATGGGGCCCAGCTGACGTCATATCGTCAAAACGAGGGATCGGAAATCTCCATGGTGAAACCCCCAAAGCAGACTTGAGTCGTCCATCTGTTAGGATGCGTGGCGAAGATCAAAGAAATCGAAATTTTTTTGAAAGGAAAGGTCATCCATCGTGAAATCGAGAATCGAGAAATCGAGCATTCTGTGGACAAGAGGTCAAATACATTTCGACTCTCGAAACCCCGAATCCCGATAAGAGGTTTGACTACGGTCTTATGAGTTCTGGTCATAAGATCTGGACCGTCAGATCATCAGTAGATCTGGACCGTTGATTTGTCCAAAGGCAAATTTTGCACTTCAGCAAATTGAACGACAAAGAACTAGAAAATCCTGTAGCACTTTAACCTTTCAGCGCATGGTCACATTGCATGGTGACAAAGGCCAAATTCAAGGCCGATAAGCTCCCATCGACAAATCGGTGTTTCGGAAAATTGGAGGTTGGTGAGACAAGCATTCAAAGGCCTCGTCTAACGAAGTTCCGAAATCACTGCAAGAAAGCAGCAGACCTGGTTTCAATGAAAGAGACAGGTAAATATGAAATTTCCCTCTGTTTTTCTGCAAAATTTTTAAAATATGGCGTCATCTAGCAATTTAGGACCAACTCAGGGTCCGATTCTTCTTAGCAAGAACTATGAGTTCTGGTCTCTTCGGATGAGATCGTTCTTGCAAGCACAAGAGTGTTGGGATCCAGTGGATCATGGTTATGTGGAACCAGATCCAACAGACCTTGCCGCCATGACAAATCAGCAAAAAATTGCTTAGGCAACTCAAAGAAACAGAGAAAATAAAGCTAAATTCTTGAATCAAAATTCTGTGGATGATTCAATTTTCTCAAAAATCATAAGCGCTAATACTTCAAAACAGGCCTGGGACATCCTTAAATCTTCCTATCATGGAAATGACAGGGTCAAAACAGTTGAACTGCAGACCTTGAGCATGCAATTCGAGACTCTAAGGATGACAGAGTCCGAAAATGTGGATCAGTTCATGACCAGAGTCATGGGCATCGTGAACCAGATCAGATTGATTGGTGAAACCATCACTGATCAACAAATTGTTGAGAAAATACTCAAAATTTTACCAAAGAAATTCGAAATGGTTGTAACAGAAATCCTTGAATCCAAGGATCTGTCAAGTTTTACAACAGATGAACTAATTGGTTCTCTAGTGACACATGAGACCAGACTGCATCTCACAGATGAGTCAAGATCCAATGATTTCAAAACTCAATTCTCCTTCAGCAGAGGGAGAGGTAGAGGAAGAAGTAGAGGTCACCAAGGAAGAGGGAGAAATCACAGTAACCCTCACTCTAGTGGAGGTAACAGACAACAATATCCGAATCAAAATTTCCAAGGTCAAAGAAATCAGCAACAAAATCAACATCCGAATTTACAGCCTCAAAGAGGTAGAGGGAGAAGATCAAATGGGAAATCAAGCATTCAATGTTATTACTGCAAAAAGTATGGGCACTATGAATCTGAATGCAGGAAGAAGCAATCATATCAGCTCTCAGGCAGAGCACATGTGTCAAATCACACAGGAGAAAACACAGGAGGTATGTTTCTTTCGTGCCACAAGACTGAACAACAACCTAAAGATCTCTGGTTGTTGGACAGTGGATGCCGCAATCACATGAAAGGTAACAAAGAATTACTTTCATGCATTGATTCTTCGATCTCATCTGATATTACACTTGGAAATGATTATTTAGTCAAAGTTCAAGGAAATGGAACTGTTCCTATTTTTACTAAACAGAATGTTAAGAAAGGCATATACAATGTCTATCATGTTCCAGATCTGAAACATAATTTGCTAAGCGTAGGATAGCTCATTGAACATGCTTATAAGGTACTTTTTGAGGGAACATCATGTAAGATATATGACAAAATACCAAGTAGAAAATTGATTTCTGAAATCCACATGACTCCGAATAGGATGTTTGCCCTTACCCTCAGAACTGCAAATATGAGTCAGCCATATGCACAAAGTGCATCTACCCTGAATGAAACTATGGTTTGGCATACAAGATTTGTACATCTACCATTTCATAGTCTAAGTCTTCTTCATAAGAACTCCATGGTCAAAGGAATTCCTATCTTTATTGAGCAAATTCCCCCATGTGAGTCTTGCATACTTGGAAAACATAAGAGAACTAGTTTTCCAAAATCATCAAATCAAGCCAAACAACATCTTGAACTTGTTCACACTGACCTATGTGGACCAATGCAAACAGAGTCAATAGGTGGTAGCTTTTACTTTCTAACGTTTATTGATGATTTCAACAGAAAAATATGGATCTATTTTCTCAGACACAAGTCTGAAACTTTTGCAAAATTCAAAGAATTCAAGGTAGAAGCTAAAAAACAGAGTGGAAAATATATCAAAGCACTCAGGTCAGATGGAGGAGGAGAATACAACTCCAGAGAATTTGCAACTTTCTGCAAATCACAAGGCATTATCATGCAAACAACAACCAGGTATACTCCACAACAAAATGGAGTGGCTGAAAGAAAAAATCAGACAATAATGAATATGGCAAGAACACTTCCTAAAAAGAAACACTTGTCAAATACTTTTTGGGCTGAATCAATAGCATGCTCAGTTTATCTCCTGAATAGATCTCCAACCACCAGTCTAAAGATAAAAGTTCCCCAAGAAGCATGGAGTGGGACAAAGCTC
>JASDQU010750269.1:22466-40983 GCA_032191745.1 Picea mariana
ATTTTCTCTTTAAAGATAGGAAGACCTTTGACCATGGAGTTCTTCTGAAGAAGACTTAGACTCTGAAATGGTAGATGTCCAAATCTTGTATGCCAAACCATAGTTTCATTTAGGGTAGAGGCACTCTGTGCATATGGTTTAATCAGATTTGCAATTCTGAGGGTAAGGGGAAACATCCTATTTGGGGTCATATGGATTTCAGAAATTAATTTTCTGCTTGGGATTTTGTCAAATATCTTGCAATATGATCCCTCAAAGAGTACCTTATAGCCATGTTCAATGAGCTATCCTACACTTAACAAATTATGTTTCAAATCTGGAACATGATAGACATTGTTTATGTCTTTCTTTACATTCTGTTTAGTAAGAATAGGAACAAATCCTTTTCCTTGAACTTTGACTAAATAATCATTTCCAAGTGTAATATCAGATTGAAGAGCATAAGAGTAATTCTTTGTTACATGTCATGTGATTGTTGCATCCACTGTCCAACAACCAGAGATCTTTAGGTTGTTCTTCAGTCTTGTGGCATGAGAGAAACATACCTCTTGAGTTTTCTCCCATGTGATTTGACACATGTGCTCTGCCTGAGAGCTGATATGCTTATTTCTTCCTACATTCAGATTCATAGTGCCCATACTTTTTGCAGTAATAACATTGTATGCTTGTTTTGTCATTTGACCTTCTCCCTCTGCCTCTTTGAGGCTGGAAATTCTGATGTTGATTTGGTTGTTGTTGCCTTTGACCTTGGAAATTTTGATTCAGATACTGTTTTCTATTGCCTCCACTAGAGTGAGGTTTACTTTGATTGCTCCCTCTTCCTTGGTGACCTCTGCTTCTTCCTCTGCCTCTCCCTCTGCTGAAGGAGAATTGAGTTTTGAAAGCATTGGAGATTGACTCATCTGTGAAATGCAGTCTGGTCTCATGTGTCACCAGAGAACCAATTAATTCATCTGTTGAAAAACTTGACAGATCCTTAGATTCAAGGATTGTTGTTACAACCATTTCAAATTTCTTTGGTAAACTTCTGAGGATTTTCTCAACAATGCGTTGATCAGTGATGGTTTCACCAGTCAATCTGATCTGGTTCACGATGCCCATGACTTTGGTCATGAACTGATTCACATTTTCGGACTCTGACATCCTTAGAGTCTCGAATTGAGTCCTCAAGGTCTGTAGTTTAATTGTTTTGACCCTGTCATTTCCTTGGTAAGAAGATTTAAGGATATCCCAGGCCTATTTTGAAGTACCAGCGCCTGTGATTTTTTAAAAAATCGAGTCATCCACAGAATTTTGAATCCAAAACTTAGCTTTATTTTCTCTGTTTCTCTATGTTGCCTGAGAATTTTCTGTTGATTAGTCATGGAAGACAGGTCTGCTGGATCTGGTTCCATATATCCATGATCCACTAGATCCCATCACTCTTGTGATTACAAGAAGGATTTCATCCGAAGAGACCAGAACTCATAGTTATTTCTAAGAAGAATTGGACCCTTAGTTGGTCTTAAATTGGTAGATGACGCCATCTTTTAAGAAATTCAGCAAAACAGAAAAAAAAAAAAAAAAAAATCTTACNGTCTCCTGTGTGTAATTTGCAGTGACTTCGGAACTCTGCGTTCAAGATTTCGCGAGTTTTTGGCTTCGCAATTCTGACGTCGGGACTTCGTTATACGAGTCCTCCGATCTCTTGTCTCGCCAACCTCCGATCGCCAAAAGGATGATTTGTCGATGGCCAAAGAGAGCTTATCGGCCTTGAATTGGCCCTTAGTCTCTGTTCAATGTGACCACGTGCCTTAATGTTAAAGATCTGTGGGATTTTCCTGTTCTTTGTCATTCAATTTTCCAAAATGCGAAATTTTCCTTTGGACAAATCAACGGTCCAGATCTGCTGATGATCCGACAGTCCAGATCTTATGACCAGAACTCATAAGACCGCAGTCAAACCTCTTATCGGGATTCGGGGTTTCAAGAGTCGAAATGTATTGGACCTCTTTTCCATGGAATCTTCGATTTCCCAATTCTCTATATCACAAAGGATGACCTTTCCTTTCGAGAAATTTCGTGATTTCTTTGATCTCCGCCACGCGTCCTCCTATATTGGACGGTCCTGAATTCTCCTCGCGATTTCACGATTTGATATGTTTCGGATGTCTCGTCTCCAGGATCCGTGAAACACCGAACCCTGGTGTGTTGATTGGTTCTCCCGATCTCGCCCATGTGTCTCCTCAAAATGGATGGCTCCGATCGTTTACGGGGTTTTCACCATAAAGAAACCCGATCACTTGTCCTTAGGATTCACGATTTACCAAATCCCGATGCACCGATGGACTCTCCCCTTTCGGGATTTTTCCTAAGCCCTCGGATTTATGCCATGCATCCCCTTAAGATGGGTGGTCCTGATTCAATCTCAGGATATCGTGACTTGTGATGCCAAATCCTCTGTAACTTGAAACCCCGGTAGCCGATATGCCGACGGTTTCCTTGATGTCCACCACGTGTCCGAATAAATGGATGGTTGTGATCTTATCGTTGTTTCGTGAATCACGATTTCGAAACTTTTGCCTGGATCTGTTGTCACATGTCCTTTGAGATGGATGGCTCACAATCCTCTCAGGATTTCGTGATACGTGATGTCGCGATTTTGCGTATCGGAGTTTTGGAGAGCAGTCCTTCGCTCGTCCAATTCCCGATCCTCGATTTTGCGATGGGAAAAATATCAACGACTCACAATATTTCTCTATCCAATGGTCCAGAATGACTCGTGATCTCACGATTCGCAAATTCTCACTACAGTCTTCTGACCTTTACACCTGGGAGTCAGCGAAATGCCGAGATCTCGCCATGTGTTTCTTGATGGACGGTCCAGATGATGTCGGGATGTCGCGACTTCTCAAGATGAAATTTCTCCTATGTGCTCCAGAGGACTAAACCTCATGCACTTTCTCGCTGATCCAATAGCTGTCCATCCTTTGCACAAGATCTGACGACTGAAATTCTTTCGCCTTTTCCGCGCTTTCTTCGTCCCTTCTGAACTAGTTTCCCACTCTAGATCCATTCGTAGGATGAATATTATGGCCTTAATGGTTGTTCTTTGCACATTAGATGCGATCTTTGCTGCATTTGATGGAATTTTCTCCTGCGGAAGAAAAAATTTGTGAATCTTTCAAAGATTTGAAAGAATTTGACGAGTTCTTTGTTCTCTGCTGCAATCTTTAACAGTTTTGAGAGAATTCCCGTAAATCTTTAAACGATTCTGCCTTCTGCAGGAATCTTTAACGAATTTGAACGAATTCTTCGAGTTCTTCAAATGTTTCTGCGTCCTGTAGCTCTTATTTGTGAATATTTGATGATTCTTTGAAAAATGAACAAGAATATTTATTGTTTCTTCCTTCTCGATCTCTGCTTCCTTCTCGTGTTTCTGCTTCTTGAAACTTTCAAGCGTAGTGCGCTCTGCGACCTCGCATGAGCTTCTTATGCTGATCTTTGAGCGTATGATGGTCTTCTTCCTCGTGGAATTTTCCTGTGAGGATATTTCAAGAGTATGACGGACAGCTCTCCAAGCCTTGTGAAAAGTCTGTGTCTATGCTCTCAAGATCCGTGTAAGCTCTTCGCTATTTGAGGATCATGTTGCTCTCCAGCCTGTGTGAAGAGGCTTACTATTGTAGCTCTGATACCATGAGAAATTGAGAAGCAAGAAATGTAGAGAGAAAGAATAGAAAACTGTATATTAGAATGTATGAAGAAGAGTACAATGAGAAGTTCAGAAGTAGTAAGTCTGAAGAAGTTCTATGCAAAATGGGAGATGGCTGAGCTAAATAGGCTCAAGAAAAACAAGAATAGAAAGTACAGCTGTCCAGAACAGCTGGCAGCGTACAGTCAGCCTATTGAGGTTACATTATATTTAACAGATAGAGGGATAATCTAATAACAAACAGTGCACAGAGTTATAAACATGAAGACTCTATCAATTATCAAGGGTAAAAACCACATGAAGAAAGAAATACACGTTGGAATAGCCCATTACCGGGTAATATTTAACAAAAGTATAAAATATTCATTACACATTCAACTTCCACCGAACACCGCCAAAAAAACCCAATACATTTTTAGCAGACGAAGAATGTGGGCGTAAGAACCAGAGTAGGTAGCCAAACAACTACTTCTAACAATATGGTGCTATAAAATCCTTTATCCACAGTGAGAGTCTGGATTAGAAATCAAAGTAACTCTTGTGGGGTGAATTCCCTGGCATTGGGACCATACCCAAAACTTGTTTACAAAAACAAAAAAATAGTATAGTGCGTGAAAAAATTTATTGATACAAATAAAAGACATTAAGAAAGATTTCTTACAGGGATTTCGAACCGAGCAATGTCAGATTTTCCCCCTGCTAAGGTATTTGAGTACACCTAAATGTTTCATATCTATTAAGAAGGGAAACAAAACCTTTGAAGAACCACTATAAGGGCGAGGTAAGAGTTATACTTGTGAAAGCTCAAAAACACCACAACAAAAAAATCATGTAGATGCATGAATCAAGCCATTAGAATCCAACTTTCCTCCTCATGGGTAGCCTCATTAACAACAAAAGGGCCCATAATTAGTTAGAGTATCCAAACAAAATCTTATATCAACAACATATAAACATAATACTCTCATGTGTAACGAGTTACGCCCATTACAGGAACACTCTATAAAGATTCAACAATAAATTAAACAGAAACAACTGAGATATTAACAGAGTGAAGAACTAAGGAAAAGGTGTGTGGAACTTTATTAAAACCCTAAAACATCGCACATCAAACAAACAAAATGATGTCTATAAAGGAATTGTATAAATTGTAAACGAAACTTCATTTAACAAGGAATAACCCTCTTACATGTTACATCGAGACTTTTAAATTCCATGTACAGACAGAGTGAAACCCAACTGAAGAAAGAGAGAGCAAAAAGGTAAATTGTCCAAACATTCAATGGAGGGAACTCGAACCAGAGCATTGAAACCATAGGATAGAACCCTCATCTTTCGCTGGAAGAATACTAAAAAAACAGATGAATGACAAAACATTGTGTGGGATGTCAGGGGCATACCTCCCGAGCTCTCGTTCCAAGTTCGTTACACCTAGCACTCAGAAGGGTTTCCATGAAATAAAATAGGTAGTCATGTTGAATAAGAAACTTGATATGTTGAGCCTAGCATTACCAACTTCCAACTTCTATGTTTACAAATGGTATCAGAGCCATGAATCCATTTTCGCGTCAGGTATGATAACAGACCTCTTGCTCTGTTAAGTTTATTTTAGCGTTGTTGTGTGATAAAGTGTGTTAATAAAAGAATTCAGAGCCATATCAAGAGTCTCAGGCTTTTGAAAGATAAGGTTTCCACTCTTGCGACTCACTCTGAATCCGTATCAGAAATCTCGGGCCTTTGAAAGACAACGTTTCCACTTCTGTGACTTCCTGAAAGAATTACTAGTTTATGCCTGAGCAGTCGGCCAGGAGCCTATCTGAAATCTTCTCTCTCTGGAGTAGAGGAATAAGATGAAACACCCTACTTTTCTGTGCAGTTATAGTATTCTCTCCTAAATAACAAATGGATTCTTCAGTCTCTTTCCGAGAAATTCAAAATGCTGAAGAACAAAGTACTCCCGGAAGAGAATCTGTTAGTAGTTTAGAATCTATGTTTGCAAATAACAGATCTCATAGTTTGAATTATGCTAGTATTGAAGAGGTTGAAACTCAACCACAAGCTGCCTGGAAATTACCTGCTATCTCTCCCAGCCAATTTTATAAAGATCTAAATATGTTTCACCTTAAGGTTGTCTTGAGACTTATAGTAAAAGAATCAGTCAGCAGAATACAGCAAAATAGTGATGTCAGCCAGACCATTCCCTTAATAAATGTCAAATAAGTCCAAAATGAAGCCAAAAAACATGGAACCAACTATTTACATTTTGGATGTATCAGAGTTGGAATTAGTTCCCTGGTCCACAAAGGAATTGATGCCTATGCCCTATGTATAGTCAGGGACATGACACACAACAAATTTATTGATTCTTTGATAGGAGGAATTGTAGCACCTCTTTCAAATGATCATGTTTACTTTGATTGTTTTCCAAAATTCTATGTATATACTTTTGATGAGAATCTTGGGGATATAGTAAAACCACAAATCATAACTATTGGGTTTGATATGTGTCAATCTAGGACAAACATATCCATACAAACTAGGGGATGTTTTAGACACACAAATACTCTGTATCCCGCAACCCTGCACACCCCTAGCCGTACCTCACAATCCAGTACCCTTGTTTTGACAGATCCCTTGAACCAAAAAATGGAACACCAAACCATAAGATGGGAAAACCTTTCTTTCCCTACAGATTGGGTCATAGATACCAAAAGCCCCCATCCCAAGATCCATCACTTATGCTCAAATAAAATAATCTGCATCCTCTGTAGTCATCTCTTTCCCACAAAGATCTCTATCAAGAAACAACTCATCAGTTTCTTCTTCGTCTTCTACCTCATCTTTTTGTTTGCATCCCTCACTCCACTCTTTAGAAAATTCTATTGGTCATGTTCCTTTTGCAATACAATGTTTAGATTGTGGAAAATTGGTCACTCTATCTACTCTTTCTACATTTAAAGAAGATGATCAATTACATTTTGAACATGCCAACCACAACCCACGAACAAACCTTCCACCCCCACATACTACTACAAGGGAACCCTGTCCACATCCATAGTGTTATGACTTTCCTTTCCCTCATGAACCACATGTTCTTGTTGTACAGATGAATCCTAGTACAGAAATCGACAGGAAATGCCAAGTCAATATCCTTGAAGATATTAAAATACCATATTCTCCTGAAATCAAAAAATTCCTTTCTTTAATGATGGGCTGCAACAAATACAGAGTGAAATCCGATTGGATGAAAGATATGCTAAATTTGGATCTTTTCACCCATCCAAATGCAGAAGCTTTTGCTGAAAAAATTTCATATAAAGAAAAGGTTAATCTATCCAAAGAATGGAAGGATTTTATGGATAAAAAAGATATGTTTATCTCTTTCTATGAATGGAAGATTCAAAGAACATTTTCTATTCCAAGAAATTGCTCTAAAAAGGTCTTAAATCCACATACAACAAGACTAACTTGTTGTTCTATCCAAATACTTTCTATCTCAGATCTTGGAAAAGAAATTGGTAAACTTAAAAAGTTTATCAAAGAACAGGAAAGCAAGATAGAACAGAAAGAAGAACAAGTTGTCCAGATCCAACACCAAAAATTTCATATCCGTATTGATCTGAAAATTCAAGGCAGACCTTTCCATTTGAAAACATTGCTAGATACAGGATCTGATCTTAATATTTTGAATAAAGATATAATTCCTGTGACTTTCTGGAAAAATACTCAAGAAAGTGTTGTTGGACTCGGAAATATCCCAACAGAAATATCTTTTCAGGTCCCTGAAGCTATCCTTTGCTTCAAAAATTACTGCCTGCATTTAAAATTACTGCTAGCAGATATCCCTATAGCCTGCATTCTAGGAACACCTTTCCTTGCAGCCGTTGAACCTCATGGATCTACTATACTAGCAGATAACAGGCCTGGATATTTTATCAGCGTTCCTTCTGGAAATAACAAGATCATTATAAAACTGCCTTTTGTTTCTACTCCCAGAACTTCAAATATGGTACAAACCATAAGGAATAAAATCTTCAAGATTGAAGAATTAAAGTAATATCAAGTTGGGATTAGGATAAAAGAACAACTGAGCCAAAACCTAATACAGCAAAAAATTCTTCTACTAAAGAAAGAATTTATTGACCAGGTGTGCTCAGAAAATCTTATAGCCTTTTGGAAGTAAAAGAAACATGAAGTTTCTCTTCCATACAAAGAAGACTATCAAGGAAAACCTTGCAAAACCAGAGCCATTCCTATGAATGATGAATATCAGAGACTGTGTGCAGAAAAAATAAAGGGTCTTCTCAAAAAAGAACTAATCAGAGAATCTACTAGTCCTTGGAATTGCTATGGGTTTTATGTGAACAAGCATTATGAGCAAGTAAGAGGCATTCCCAGACTAGTTGTAAATTACAAGCCTTTGAACAAAGTCCTGGCTGATAACACATACCCTATCCCAAACAAAACCAATTTGGTTACAAGAATTGTTGGTGCAAAGATATTTTCAAAATTTGATTTAAAATCAGGTTTCTGGCAAGTGGCTATTAAAGAAAAAGACAAATTTAATACAACCTTCAATGTTCCAGCAGGACACTATGAATGGAACGTCATGCCATTTAGTTTAAAGAATGCACCATCAAAATTTCAAAGGGTTATGGATGACACTTTGAAGCCCTACTTTTACTGGCTCATTGTATATATTGATGACATACTTGTGTTTTCATCCTCTATAGATCAACATTTTAAGCATCTAAAAAAAATTCTACAGATAGTTAAGCAAGCAGGCCTAGTATTTTCCAAGAAAAAACTGGAATTATTCAAAACAAAGATTAAATATCTAGGCCATACAATAAGAAACGGGGAACTTACTCTACAGACACATGTTGTAGAATTTGCTGACAAATTTTCCGAAAAAATAATTGATAAAACTCAGTTACAAAGGTTCTTGGGTAGTTGAAACTACATCAATCATTTTTATAAAAGTTGTGCCCAAGATAGGAAAATACTAAATGAGAGGTTGAAAAAGGATCCAAGCCCTTGGACAAAAGCACATTCTCAGGCGGTTAGAAATATAAAAGCCAAGGCTAAAAATCTTCCTATACTATACATTTTTGATGATGATCTTCCCAAAATAGTTGAAATAGATGCTAGTAACATTGGTTGGGAATAAGTTATTAAACAGGTTAGAAATGAAGGAAATAAGAAAAAAGAAGAAATTATTCAGTTTGTTTCTGGTCTCTGGCAAGCAACAAAAAAAAATTATTCATCTTTAGACAAAGAAATTAAAGCAACATTAAATGCTATCCAGAAATTTGAGATTTATCTCATTTACAAAAAGTTTCTTTTAAGAACTGATGCTGCTGCTATGAATAAGGTCTTGAATAAAGACATAAAGTCCCCTGGGGACACTAAATTCGCTAAATGACAATCTTTTTTTAGCAATTTTGATTTCTCTATTGAACATATTAAAGGAACTGATAATATTCTAGACTTTTTAAGCAGAGAACATCTACAAAACCTTTGCTTAGTAGTCTTTGTATAGCTCAGGAATGGTACAAAAATACTGGTTAATATTCCTAATTCTTTAAACTGGGAAACTTATGAGTCTGAATGGCAACCTCTTTAGGAACTTAGAAGTACAAAAATTCTATCTTAGACAACTCAGCTTGCATATTCAAATCTAGTACCAGAGGTAAGGGCAAGAAGAATTCCAAATGTGCTAGCCCCTATAATTGCTAGAGCCATTAAAAAGGCAATTGAAGCACAAGAAGCTCTAACATATACATTCCATGATATTGATCCGATATGGGATATTAGAGACAACATGGGTAATAATCGGCAATATTTCTGCCTAAATAGACCAAGATTATTATACCATTGGCCTGAAAGAAATCCAAACATAAATTTCCCAGAAACGGATTTCAATTATCTATCTTATAAAGAGCTATGGTGGAATTTTATTCAGCAAGAAGAGTTTCTCACTTTGGTAAAATTTGGGAATGTCAATACAGCCACATCAGGAAGACCACCTCTTTGGCTTGCAGACTGGTGGAAAGATTTTGGTTTAAACAAAGGAGCAATTGATCCAAGAATTCTAGATTCCATATCACCTTTACAATCAATCCAGAATCTTTTTGAATTCGAACCAAATGAGGGAGAACTATTATGCCTTTTTATATTAAATCATTTCCAATGGGTAGTAAAGGTAAAAACCATTGTTCAAATTCTGAATGGCCAACCATTCATTGCAAGAAAAATATATACCAAATCATGGTATATGTTAAATTATCCTCAAAGATTCTCAGCCCATATTGAAAATGATTAAAGATTGATAAGCGGTACTAATCGGTTTCCGTGGGTTGACGATACCAACCTCCATAGTGTAATCCATGCCTATTCATGTCTAAATGATCGACAGTGGTTTCATTTAGGTTTACTGGGTTTCCATAACCAATATCCACTTTGTAATAATGAGTACCTTAGTGTAATAATGTGCATCTTGGAAACTTGGAGCACTTCTCCAACTTTTGGCATGATTTGACCTACATTTCCAGGATTCCTCTAAATGTGTCATCTTATGTTTGTTTTCTGGTCAGGGAATCTTACATGACTACCCCATCAGATCTACTATTGAATATACTTTTCTTAGTGGAGAATAAAAGTTTTTATTTGGTTAGAAGAATCTTGCATGATTTCTACCGCCAAATCGATAAAGAAAATTTAGTGGAAAACATGTAGGGTCCAAAGTCATGTCATCAGAGTGATTCCCTTCTCCCCAAACCGAGKCTTTCTAAAGCTCCCTTCTGTCTGATATTTTGAGTCATTCTRMATATGCAAGTCTGCATAAGTTTGTAAGAGTGTAAGTGTGTGAGCGAGTAAGAGCATTATGCTCTGAGCATCCTGCTCATTTGTAATACCCTGGCATCAGAGCTTCAAGCTCTCTATTTTTAATATAAAGACTTCCGCAAGCATATTATGTTCTCTGAATATTGTCTCTGAATTGTGCGTATGTTGTGATTCTCGTTTCTACTTTCCTGTAATTGCAATCTGTGTTCCTTGACTGATTATGTGTTGAAGTTCTCCCGAGAAGATAGATAAAGTTCTCTCACCCTAGAGATAAGGTTCTCGGAAGGTAGTTGTGTCGAGGTTCTCTTAGGTTCTGAATAGCACCGGTAGTAAGTCCCGCTAGGTAAGGAGGCTGCTAAGGGAAGTTGTAGGTGTTGGGTTGTCTAAAGGTTCGCTAGGAGTTACTGGATGGTTGACATAAGGCCAGAGGTGGGGTTCGCATAAGGATCTGCTTGGGGTTCACTAGGAGAGATGGATTGGTTCTACAGAGAGTAGCAAGAAACATAAGGTCAAGTAGCAGAAGGAGACAGATGTATAAGACAAACAATCTTCAAGCTTCATTCTCCGATGGAGGAAGCCCCTGACTTTACAAATGGCCATATGATAATAGACCTCTCATTCTATTAAGTTTATTTTAGCGCTGTTGTGTGATAAAGTGTGTTAATAAAAGAATCCAGAGCCATATCAAGAGTCTCAGGCCTTTGAAAGACAAAGTTTCCACTCTTGCAACTCACTCAGGAGCCTATCTGAAATCTTCTCTCTCCGAAGTAGAGGACTAAGATTAAACGCCCTACTTTTTTGTGCACTTATAGTATTCTCTCCTAAATAACAAATGGATTCTTCAGTCTCTTTTTGAGAAATTCAAAATGTTGAAGAACAAAGTACTCCTGGAAGAGAATCCGTTAGTAGTTTAGAATCTATGTTTGTAAATAACAAATCCCATAGTCTGAATTATGCTAGTATTGAAGAGGTTGAAACTCAGCCACAAGCTGCCTAGAAATTACCATATATCTCTCCTAGCCAAGTTTATAAATATCTAAATATGTTTCACCTTAAGATTGTATCAAGAGTTATAGTAAAAGAATCAGTCAGCAGAATACAGCAAAATAGTGATGTCATCCAGACCATTCCCTTAATAAATGTCAAAGAAGTCCAAAATGAAGCCAAAAAACATGGAACCAACTATTTACATTTTGGATGTATCAGAGTTGGAATTAGTTCCCTGGTCTACAAAGGAATTGATGCCTATGCCCTATGTACAATCAGGGACATTACACACAAAAAATTTACTGATTCTTTGATAGGAGGAATTGTAGCACCTCTTTCAAATGATCATGTTTACTTTGATTGTTTTCCAAACTTATATGTATATACTTTTGATGAGAATATTGGGGATATACTAAAACTACAAATCAGAACTACTGGGTTTGATATGTGTCAATCTAGGACAAACATATCCATACAAACTAGGGGATGTTTTAGACACACGAATACTCTGTATCCCACAACCCTACATACCCCTAGCCATACCTCAAAATCCAGTACCCTCGTTTTGACAGACCCCTTGAACCAAAAAATGGAACACCAAACCATAAGATGGGAAAACCTTTCTTTCCCTATAGATTGGGTCATAGATACACTAAAAGCCCCCATCCCAAGATCCATCACGTCTGCTCAAATAAAAGAATCTACATCCTCTGCAGTCATCTCTTTCCCACAAAGACCTCTATCAAGAAACAACTCATCGGTTTCTTCTTCGTCTTCTACCTCATATTTTTGTTTGCATCCCTCACTCCACTCTTTAGCAAATTCTATTGGTCATGTTCCTTTTTCAGTACAATGTTTAGATTGTGGAAAATTGGTCACTCTATCTACTCTTTCTACATTTAAAGAAGATGATCAATTACAGTTTGAACATGCCAACCACAACCCATGAACAAACCTTTCACCCCCACATACTACTGCAAGGGAACCCTATCCACATCCACAGTGTTCTAACTTTCCTTTCCCTCATGAACCACATGTTCTTGTTGTACAGATGAATCCTTGTACAGAAATCGACAGAAGATGCCAAGTCAATATCCCTGAAGATCTTAAAAGACCATCTGCTCCTAAAATCAAAAAAATCCTTTCTTTAATGATGGGCTGCAACAAATACAGAGTGAAATCCGATTCGATGAAAGATATGCTAAATTGGGATCTTTTCACCCATCCAAATGCAGAAGCTTTTGTTGAAAACAGTTCATATGAAGAAAAGGTGAATCTATCCAAAGAATGGAAGGATTTTATGGATAGAAAAGATATGTTTATCTCTTTCTATGAATGGAAGATTCAAAGAACATTTTCTATTCCAAGAAATTGCTCTAAAAAGGTCTTAAAGACACATACAGCAAGACTAACTTGTTGTTCTATCTAGATAATTTCTATCTGAGATCTTGGAAAAGAAATTGGTAAACTTAAAAAGTTTATCAAAGAACAAGAAAGCAAGACAGAACAGAAAGAAGAACAAGTTGTCCAGATCCAACACCAAAAATTTCATATCCTTATTGATCTGAAAATTCAAGGAAGACCTTTCCATTTGAAAACATTGTTAGATACATGATCTGATCTTAATCTTTTGAATAAAGATATAATTTCTCTGACTTTTTGGCAAAAGACTCAAGAAAGTGTTGTTGGACTCAGAAATATCCCAACAAAAATATCTTTTCAG
The DNA here is from genome assembly GCA_032191745.1 of Picea mariana. Taxonomy (NCBI): domain Eukaryota; kingdom Viridiplantae; phylum Streptophyta; class Pinopsida; order Pinales; family Pinaceae; genus Picea; species Picea mariana. The sequence goes on from JASDQU010750269.1 coordinate 35,714, forward strand.
GTCCCTGAAGCTATCCTTTTCTTCACAAGTTACTACCTGCATTTAAAATTCCTGCTAGCAGATATCCCTATAGCCTGCATTCTAGGAACACCTTTCCTTGCAGTCGTTGAACCTCATGGATCTAATATACTAGAAGATAATAGGCCTGGATATTTTATCAGTGTTCCTTATGGAAATAATAAGGTCATTATAAAATTGCCTTTTGTTTCTACTCCCAGAACTTCATATATGATACAAACCATAAGGAATAAAATCTTCAAGATTGAAGAATTAAAGAAATATCAAGTTGGGATTAGGATAAAAGAACAACTGAGCCAAAACCTAATACATCAAAAAATTCTTCTACTAAATCAAGAATTTATCGACCAAGTGTGATCAGAAAATCCTACAGCCTTTTGGAAGCAGAAGAAACATGAAGTTTCTCTTCCATACAAAGAAGACTATCAAGGAAAACCTTGCAAAAGCAGAGCCATTCCTATGAATACTGAATATCAAAGACTGTGTGCAGAAGAAATAAAGGGTATCCTCAAAAAAGAACTAATCATAGAATCTACTAGTCCTTGGAATTGCTATGGGTTTTATGTGAACAAACATTCTGAGCAAGTAAGAGGCATTCCCAAACTAGTTGTAAATTACAAGCCTTTAAACAAAGTCCTGGATGATGACACATACCCTATCCCAAACAAAGCCAGTTTGGTTACAAGAATTGTTGGTGCAAAGATATTTTCAAAATTTTATCTAAAATCAGGTTTCTGGCAAGTGGCTATTAAAGAAGAAGACAAATTTAAAACAACCTTCAATGTTCCAGCAGGACACTATGAATGGAACGTCATGTCATTTGGTTTAAAGAATGCACCATCAAAATTTCAAAGGGTTATAGATGACACTTTGAAGCCCTACTTTGACTGGCTCATTGTATATATTGATGACATACTTGTGTTTTCATCCTCTGTAGATCAACATTTTAAACATCTGAAGAACTTTTTACAGATAGTTAAGCAAGCAGGCCTAGTATTTTCCAAGAAAAAACTGGAATTATTCAAAACAGAGATTAAATATTTGGGCCATACAATAAGAAATGGGGAAATTACTCTACAGACACATGCTATAGAATTTGCTGATAAATTTTTCGACAAAATAACTGATAAAACTCAGTTACAAAGGTTCTTGGGTAGTCTAAACTACATCAGTCATTTTTATAAAAGTTGTGCCCAAGATAGGAAAATACTAAATGACAGGTTGAAAAAGGATCCAAGCCCTTGGATAGAAGCACATTCTCAGGCTGTTAGAAATATAAAAGACAAGGCTAAAAATCTTCCTATACTATACATTTCTGATGATGATCTTCCCAAAATACCCATTTGTAAAGTCAGGGGCTTCCTCTGTCAAAGAATGAAGCTTGAAGATTGTTTGTCTTGTGTGGTATTCTCCTTCTGCTACTTGACCTTCTGTTTCTTGATACTCTCTGTAGAACCAATCCATCTCTCCTAGAGAACCCCAAGCAGATCCTTATGCAAACCCCACCTCTTTCTTTATGTGAACCATCCAGTAACTCCTAGCGAACCTTCAGACAGCCCAACACCTACAACTACCCTTATTGGCCTCCTTGCCTAGCAGGACTTACTACCGGTGCTATTCAGGACCTAAGAGAACCTCGGCATAGCTACCTTCCGAGAACCTTATCTCCAGGGTGAGAGAACTTTATCTATCTTCTCGAGAGAACTTCGGCACATAATCGTTCAAGGAACATAGATTGCAATTACAGGCAAGTAGAAATGAGAATCATAACATATGCACAATTTAGAGACAATATTCAGAGAACATAATACGCTTGTGGAAGTATTTATATTAAAAATAGAGAGGTTGAAGCTCTGATGCTAGGGTATTACAAATGAGTAGGATGCCTAGAGCAGAATGCTCTTACTCGCTCACACACTTACACTCTTACAAACTTATGCAGACTTGCATATGCAAAATGGCTCAAAAGCTCAGACAGAAGGGATCTTTAGAAAGACTCGGACTGACTAACTGACTTGAACTCTAAAAAAATCCTCCCCGAGAATGAGCTCCTTATCTCCTTATATACAATTTTTTGGAGAAGGGAATCATTTCGATGATGAGACTCGACATGACTTTGGACCCTACATGTTTTCCACTAAATTTGCTTTATGGATTTGGCAGTAGCAATCGTGCAAGATTATTCCGACCAAATCAAAACCTTTATTCTCCACTAATAAAAGTAGATTCAATAGTAGATCTGACGGGGTAGTCATGCAAGATTCCTCAACCAGAAGACAAACATAATATGACACGTAGAGAAGAATCTTGGAAATGTGGGTCAAACCACGCCAAAAGTTGGAGAAGTGCTCCAAGTTTCCAAGATGCCCATTATTAATTTATTACAAAGTGGATGTTGGTTACGTCAACCCACTAAACCCGAATGGCACCACTTTCGTCCATTTAGACATGAATAGACATGTAGTACATAGTGGAGGTTGGTATCGTCAACCCACGGAAACCGAATGGCACCGTTTGTCGACCAATAAGACATTCCTTATTATTATTCCATTGGTTGATCATGAAAATCTCAAAAGCGATCTAGATCCCAGTGTTGGGTGTAGATTTCACGGTACATTTCAGGATCTTCATTGCTATCTTCATCTTGTTGTAAGACATACTGTGTCCTGATAACCCATGGATGCCTTTCTCTGACAAAAAACATCTTGCAATCACTTTCATAAATCTGCTAGAGATTATAAACAGTATCTAGGAAATTTCTGTGAGGAAATAGAAACATTCTTGCGGTGCCGATGACATCCAGATGTATAGTACTTGGGTTTAATCCAAACTTTTTCCACCAGTCTAAGAGCCAGTCTGGTTCAGGAAATGAGACAAATTGAACAGATAACTTGATCATGCAGTAATAATACCTATACATGTCCGTCCATAAACAAACATTATCCCACATTGCTTTGTATTGGAAATAATTGATTTCAAATAATCTTTCATTTGGGCCTTGATGTGGCCATGACTATAAATCTCTCATCCTGTTGATTTGGAAAAAATTCCATGCTGGGGTCTAGTTCCATGTTTGAGTTTGTTGACAAAACCAGTTTCTGTTTGCAGATCTGATTCTGGTTAGATCTCCCATTTCTACCAACTTTTGTCTGGATGCAATAGTAGATGGTTGATGCATCTGGCTTATCACATGTTGTGGTGGAATAACATGAATTCTGGTATTTCTTGAAAAGCCTGGTAAACCAAACTCTACTCCTTCAGACCATCTCAACTTCCATTGAGGCACCCAATTTTCACAATATGTTTCCCAGCTAGTATTATCATCCAGGTATTCAGTGGTTGGAACATTTCTGTAGTCATCCCAAGTATTTATTATTACCATACTCTTTGAACAGTAAGCGACTTGAGCATGTGATTTAGAAATAAAGGCCAAAATTTTCTTCTTTGGTGGATGGTCATTAATACTTGGTAAGGTGATAAAATATATAGGATCACCTTTGGAATTTTTGCAAGATCCATGTGGTTCTACTGCAGATAGGAAAGGAGTTCCTAGGATGCATTCTATTGGTAATTCTGCTAACAAGAATTCCATCCCTAGTGCATATTCATCAAACAATAGAATTCCTTTGGGAATTTTGAAATCCATGTCTGTAGATATATTCCCCAGACCTATATCAGAGTAGCTACTAGGAAACCAATATTTATGAGGAATTAAATCTTTATGCACTAAATTCATATCTGGGCCTATATCTAATAGTGCATTTAAATGAAAGATTTCAGAATTTATTTCTAGCTTTATCTTTACCTGATACTTCTAAAATCGAATGGGCAAGATCTTCATTGTTGTTAACCCTTGGAGTTGAGCTGAGGATTTTGGATTTTCAAATGGTGCATCCTCCAGAGGTGGAGGTATGGAATCTAACTCATCACGGATTTGTTGGATTTCTTGCCTGACCCAAGAATCTATTTTGAAACTGCATTTAGACTCTTCTTCCATTTTTCTAAGTTTTTCTCTTAATTCAATAACTTCTTTTCTTAGAAGAATCATTTCTTTAGCCAAATCTGTTACTGAAGTATTCTATCGCTTTGCTTCTTTATTATATTTGATAAAAGTATTTGTATCTCTATCAAAAGAAGCTTCTATAAACAAAGGTTCTCTTTTTTGAGATTCACCATATTTAGATCTTTCCCCTGTTCTGATGGATTTCAAAAATGTTTCAAGAAGCAAATTCTTCATATCGCCTTCTGGTAAGGCCTTGATTTGTGTAAACATTTGTGCTTCTTGATCTTCAACATTGTTGAACATACAAATTTTTGTTTTTCTTCTGAGGTTAATTTCTGGTTCAGAATCAATCTCAGAACTTTCTGAATTTTCTTCACAGGAGCAGAAATTTGGATTCTTACATTTGCAATTTTGATTTATCAAAATTGCTTCTTCTTCCTCTTCTTCAGAGTCATAGTCAAGTTCTGAAGCACTAGAGGATTCTGAACAACACCCTTGTTGTAATAGGTGTACCTCTTCTCTTTTTGGGAAGGGGTTATGTGGGCATTGATTTGTTTCATGATTGTTTGCCCCACATTTATTGCAATGCAATCTTAAAGCCAACTGTTTGATTTATTGTGCTTCTTTGGCTTTTTGTTCAGAGTATTTTGCTTTTGACATCCTTGCTACCTTATTTTCTGGACAGTTATGTGCAATGTGTCCAGTCTTTCCATAGATCCAACACTTTACTTGTTGTTTGGTCTGATGAGAATGATATTTTAATTTAATATCCTCAGGCTCATAATAATGTGTTCTAGGTCTATATCTGTATTTGTACTTCTCTTTTTTCTTTTCTTTGAATTCTTTTTTCTTTTCTTTTTTCTTTCTTATAGGGTTTGTAATATACAGACCATACTTTTCACAGATAGACTTTTGATCAGGCAAATGAGATAGCTTATATACAGAGTTGTGAACTTTCATATTTACACACAACCCAATTAAGGCTTTAGTAATGAGAGAATAAATCTCTCCCCATGTGTACATCTCATAAGGAAGTTTGAAAACTTTCTACATCTTCAAATACTCAACAAATTTACTAGGTATGGTTGCCAAGTAAACTTGTTTCCAAAGGAGGTTCTGACTGTCTTGAACCTCAAAAATTCTTTGTGTCCAATCCTTATGAAACTCTTCATATTCATACATCTTCCTGCACTTCATATTCATAAGGATTAATTCGTGCTTATCTTCCAACTTAGATTCAGTACCACAC